>NMRA01000188.1:395544-517740 GCA_002633005.1 Phoronis australis | reverse complement strand
AAAAAAAAAAAAAAAAAAAAAAAAAAAAAAAAAAAAAAAAAAAAAAAAAAAAAAAAAAAAAAAAAAAAAAAAAAAAAAAAAAAAAAAAAAAAAAAAAAAAAAAAAAAAAAAAAAAAAAAAAAAAAAAAAAAAAAAAAAAAAAAAAAAAAAAAAAAAAAAAAAAAAAAAAAAAAAAAAAAAAAAAAAAAACTTGCTGTCAGAGCAACATACTTGGCGGAAGAATTCCGCCAAGTAATTAACAAAGACGAAAACAACCATTATAAATTTAAAAAATGTAAATATAGTTGGCTACTCTACTGTCTAGGACCCCTAGGCCTACCCTAAGCCACAGGCACAGGGCAGGCGTCCTTCCAAATCTTTCAAATACTCATATGCGGTCATAACGAGTTTATAGGCTCTTAACCACTGCCAATATTACCACATAATGTTTTTTCTTTACATTAAACTCTTGAAGATCACAGTTCATCCTACTGGTTACCTAGATAGTAGCTTGATCATTCTGAGACAAAATTGGTTCAGTGATTCATATGTCAACCATCTTTTTACAACTATCAAAATAGGTGCAAAGATAAACCAATGGCTGATGAATGTGGGATAAGTTTCACTTAATCCATTCAAAGTTCTTCCAATGTTTAGTAAATTATCTGTGAAGTTAGTAAAACAGCTCGGAGGTTAAACAGTAACTGCAGGGCATTAGCAGTCGCTGATTTAGAGGACCTGTTTCGTCCACCAAGTTATGGACTTGTTATTCAGTGGTTGCCAGGTTATCTTGATCTCTTAAGGATTACTATGCCCTGCCAGTACCAGCTTAGCCATGACAAGATAGTTGCCAAAATGTGAGAATTAAAAACGGGACACTCAGATTGAAAAAGCAGAACATGCGCCATATATATAAAATGGAACATCTTATTCTATGCCAAACTGTCTGCCAGAACACTGAAAATGCCAGCATTTCCTTTCCTGGAGATAATAAGGAAATTTTGGTAGACATTTGAATTGTGTGGTGGGTTTTTATCAGGCAGGCGGGAGTTCGGGAGGATTTTTTAAATTGAAGTGGGAGAGTTGGAGTCTATGATTTACTGAAAACGCCAGAAATCAAATGCCTGTTTCACTGTTATTGACTTGCTCATTTTCTGTAATATCGTGCAAATGTTTTCCTTTGCAGAATTTGCCATTTGAAATAGTGACATCAACCTTTGAAGAGAATCTGTGTAAAAAGGAGTTCTCCGAGCCAGCAGAATATGCGAAAGAAACTGCGCGTCACAAGGCAACAGAAGTCACTAAACGACTTTTACAAATCCAGGTAGCTATGGCAACTGTGGTAACCACATAGCTTTTTGTTAATACACTCATATTCTTATAATATACAATATTAAGTGATACACATACACATATATATTCAATTTCAGGCATTTCATTTAAGTTCAGTCAGGCATCTTATAATGTTGGTAATGTTATGAGACCGATTTTAATAGAGTAAAAGGCCGTTAATTTTTATTTTCGTTTTCAGTTAGTTAGTATAGTGGGCAAAATGCATCTTTAAGGCAACTCCGCACCAGTTACTTGTCTGCAACCTGGTTTTTTGTGTGAATCATTAGGTTTATTTCATTAAACACATTACCATAAATGTTAGTGTTCCATGTTCAGCTGACTTCGGAAAAGTATGTTATGTTTTCAGCCAAGTGGAAGGTAAATGCAAATTACTAGGGGCACATATCATTTGCCCTTGGCTCGCCACCATTTTTGATCTGCCGCTATTCTCTCATTGTTGCAACTGTTTTGACTTTTGACCCCAGGCGGTCACCAATGTCTCCTGGTTGCCCCAATAGCCTCTACTTTTCCCCTGTAGTCATCATTGTCTCCTCCTAATCCTGTCGCCACTATTTCCTCCGGCCAGTACTATTCCCTCCACTGTCTTTAATTTTGTCTCCGGGCGCCCTATTAGCTGCAGGATTTGGTTCAATCCTGCGCCTTAAACCGGGCGCCTTAGATTCTTTTTCGCCATTGTCATTGAAACCACAGACACTCAAATCTCACTTTGCAGAAGTTCACAACCTCTTGAGAGTTGCTCGCCTGTGTTGGAAATGCTGTTCGAGAGTGTTATTTTACAAACGCCTGTGGATTAACAAGATTGACAGATGGTGACTAAAGTTAACTGGCGCTGAGCGCTTTTTGCAGTCTTGTTTTTTGTTGCTGCTCTGTTACTGAGTGTTAGTTGACCCGTTTTGCAAGTCTGGGAATGGCATTGTCATATACTGATGTTGCGTTTGGTGGGTTGAACTGAAGTCACATCTGGTGAGTAAGCCTCGAACTCAGGTTGCCAATGGCAAGTGTTTTCTATGAATGTGGTGACAAATGGCCATGACTTTTAGATGGGTCTGACGAAGTAACATGCAATTGCATGGTAGACGAACCTTTTTAAACCAATATGACAGCTGCGTAGCAGCAGACAGTCTTGTAGATGTGCGTGACCCAACACCATGAACAGACATCTTCTTTGATTAATCCCTTTTTGAGTTTGCTAAAGAATTTGCTTTAGCAAAGAAGTGGCACATATTCATCAAAATAACTCTTTTATTGATTGCTTTCAGTCCGTACTTGATGTCAAACTTGTCTGACATTAGTGCATAGAGGTGGTGATTAGAGAGCTGGACGTTCATTGCAAGCTTTGTGAACTTATTTGTTAACAAAGCGTGGAAAAATCTGGACCTAAAATTCATTAGCCTGTAACTAGAATTGGAGCTCAAAACACTGAGCTACACTTTCTTTTCTCCTATTTGAATACACAAAAATACAATGTGTTAACCAATGGGAGTTGTTTTATTTTCTTGAAAAAGGAACTGGCAGCTGGCTCGAAAGTTTTGATGCTTTTTCGGTGAATATCTCAAAACTTGAATATGTGTCCGACTCCGCTGTGAATGCAGCCTCGTGGACTGTGCATGTCTTGTGCACCGCAATACAGTAGGTACCAGGCACCTGCACTCTAAGGAGACAATAGTCGGATATAATATGCCCGTATTTTGAGAACCGGTTTCATGCCCGCTATTCAGTGGAGAAAACTGGTTCTCAAAATGCAAGCATGTTACATTCGACCATTACCCTCAAAGGATGCTGTGTTTCAGAACCCTCCAGACATTGTCTTGGGCTGTGACACCGTGGTTTCCCTGGATGGACAAATTTATGAAAAGCCTAAAGACAAGAATGATGCTGTCCGCCTGTTATCTCTGTAAGTATTCAGAACTCTTTAGGCTGAGTTGAACAAAGTTTACGATCAGTGTTAGGTTTCTTGTCATAGTTTTAGACTACTCATGATTTATTTTAAGTAAATGGGTCTCTTGTCCTATTACAATGTCTATACATGTATACAAAACGGTTACAAATTCAAAAAGTAATATTCTTGTAATCAACAGCACCAATCCACCAACATCTTCAGATCGTTGTAAATCAGTTTCTTCCTCTATTCCCGTGTTGATGGAGCTCTCTTTTGGAATTTGAATAGGGTGGTGCCACTATGCATTCAAAATCCAGACTAGTTATTTGACATGTTGGGAGTATGGGCCGGTATGTGATTGACATAGTGTTAACTAATCCAATGTGGTTTCTGCATGTTACAGGCTGAGTGGTCGTAAGAACTTTGTAAACACTGGCTGCATTTTAATGGTGAAGTCGAAAAACAATGGTTAGTGGTTATTAGAAAACATGTTTGATAAACGAAAATTGTGTCTGTGTCATCAATTTGCTGTGATGTTCTTACAGAGAATGGTGCATTTGAATGACTGAAGTAAGGCCGTTTTATCTTGGTGAATTCTGAACGATTATTAAAGCAAAAATCGAAATGGCTGTAAACTGTGTTCTATGATAGAAACTAACTTTGTGTTTAGGTCACCTCCCATTATGAAACTGATTTCAACTTGTTCCTAACTCAGGTGGGAAGTGGTTTCTGAGCTTGCAAACAAATGTCATTTTGTTATTGCTTGAAGCTATCCTTGGCACATAGAGCGACCTCTTGTGGCAAACCAGCTTGTAGAGCCAAGAGTCATTTTCATGACAAAACAACTTTAATAGCTTCTTTAAATGTTCTCAAGATTTTCCATTAATTTAAGCTCCTTACAACCAATGTTGTGAATGCAATTAAAAGCGAAAAAGTATTAAAACAGTTTCAGAATGTTGTTTACTGAGGTGTGAACAAGTTGATGTTCAAAGTCAAACATTCAGTCTTATGTTCACATACAGGGCAGTTTGTCATGTTGGTTGTTTTTTGTTGTATGGTTCACTGGGTAGTTACTAGACAACATCACTTCACCATTTTATAATTACTTTCATCTCGTGGTAATAGCCACTTACTGTAGTCTCAGGTTTTGTTAACAGTTTGATACCCATCATTTAGTGGAGATAACTTGCCAAAATGCAGAGCTCCTGAAAGGGACTGTTACCCATCGACAAATGCGACCTGGCAAAATTTTCAAGTCACCAAATGCCAAAAATATTAACAGAAGATCTCTTACTGTGACAGTCCTGGCATTCACAAATGACAGTCAGTTAAAAAAAGAGGCAAGGTTTCGATGTGGTGAGTGACTTCACCTCTTATCTAAGGAGAAAGCTGACTATTGGAAATCATTGTTTGTACATGTGTTATGGTTGGATCGTACCAGTTATTACTGATTCGCGTCATGTCAGTCAATTTCTCATTCACCTCTTATCTACGCAGAAAGCAGACGATTGGAAATCATTGTTTGCAATTGTGTCGTGGTGGAGCCCTGCCGGTTTTTACTGATTCCTGTCTGTTTACCTCCTGTTGTAGTAAAAACGTGTGCTTGGATGTGTGCTAAGGGTGACGCTAGGTACTGATTTCACAAAATGAATATTAAACAATTAGTGTGAAACAAAGATAATGAATTTGGGAAAATATTAATTTTAAAGTTTAGAAATCCCCACAAATTTCATCTTTTTGTGGTGACTTGGGTTTTTACCGTGTCACCAATCAAAATCTGATATCGTACTGGCAAGCTGCAGGTCACCAAATCGAGCCCTGGGTTTGGTTATTTTTATCTGATTACTCCCATTTGTTTGTTTCTAAAATAAATACTATGAGAGTATGAATTTTGCTCTTTTCAGAAGCTGTGAATAATGGTGTTCCGGGATACCACCAGGTTGTGTTTCACGAGACAACAGGAGTGCAAATGGGAATTCTCTCTCCTGAAGTTATCCAAAAATATGTGGACAGTGGAGAGCCCATGTACGTAGAGTTCTCAGGCTGTGAAAAATTTTCATGGGCCCACAGATTTAGTTGTTTATGGGTGCATTATGCCATCATCTCTTTTCGTCCATTCATTGTGTGTCTGGCATCCACTCACTGTATCTTCAAAACCCCTGGATGGATGTTCATGAAATTTTGAAGTCATGTCCCTATCTTGGCGCAAATGAATTTAAGGATGGATTCAATTACTGTTGTGGAATTTGAAACTTTTTTATATGAGACTCTATACCTACTTACAGGGCTTGGAATTTTCCGCGGAAACGCGGATTTCCGCTTTTTTTATAATATTTCCGCGTAAAAAAATCGGATTTGACATGAAATTTCCGCGGCAAATTCCTTTCTTACCGCGGCGTTGCAGGCGACGTTCACCTCGGAAAGCGGAAGTCTTTATGTTTCGGAGGAACGTAAATTGTCAACATTGCCGGGGCATCTGAGTAAAGCGTGGTCTGATTTTCAATGGCGGCTCGTGTTATTGTTAAGCGCGGCGACAAATACTACCGCTCTGCAGCCAAATTTGTGTGGGTTGGGAGTGGACGGTCAAGCGAAAAGGACGCAGACGCATGCTACTGATGGTGTTTTTTTTAGTCCTCCCGATTTTTGTCGCGGAAAGGTTCATATTGACCATTTCAAAGGCTGGTAATCGGGCATGACTTGGGCCGTAAAAGTTTCCGCGTTTTTTGTCATTGGTCATTCCAAGCCCTGTACTTACCGAGTTCCCTGATGGATTGTCATGAAATACATAGAGAAGTTTCTATTATGCAGGCGACAACACCTTCCCATTTTCAGATGCATTCTACATAATTTGAACCCCCTAGTCAAGATTTTTGGTATGCATATATTGTATGGCGTTTGCCTCTTTGTCGCCATTCCACTTGAATGGTTATGAAATTTCACAAATGTGTTCTTATTGAGATGAGCTCATCTGAGACATTGAAAGATTCATTATATTCTGTGCCCTCTATTGGCCATTTTTATGTGCCCACATATTTGTATGTGGTCGCATATTGCTGTCACATCTGTCTGGCCGTCTGGTGTCTGCAGCTGTATCTCCTAAACCCTCACAAGATCTTAATGAGATTTGGCAGATGTGCTCCTATGAAGCCGACGATGGACGACGACAAATTTCGGACCTCTACGACTGCTGGTGTGCCCCCTAGTGGCAATTGTAGGTTTTTAATTTTACCTTTATCTTCAAAGGTGCTCAACAGATTTTCATATAATTTGCCAGATAGGTATGTATTTGTGAGTTGATGCTATCCTCCGGATTTCTGTTTGATTCGTGGTATCGATTCTTGTTATTTGGCGTCTGATGACTTTATCTACTGTGGTGCCTCTTAGTGGCAGTTATTTTTTTGTGCCTATAGCCTCTTCGTGGCAATTTTACTTTTTTCGTTTTCTTCTGTTTCTCAGAAGTTCCTTGATGAATTTATATGAAATTTGGTAAATAGCTTTGATGACACATACAAGTTTTCGGATGGATTCAACGTATTTTGCCCCATCTAGTGACCATTTTTATGTTCCAAATAAACACCCCTGGAAGCACGCCGTTAGTGGTGCATTCGGAGGTGCATTTCAACTCCCCGTGTTGCTCTTGTATGAGTTCTTCATCTATTGTTGGCATCCGTGTCTTTATTTTCTAAAGCGTTTGAAGAATTATTATGGAATTCCACTGTTGTTTTACTATCAAGATTGTCATATAGGCTTTGGGACCCTCCAACTTTGCCCCCTTTATTTGTAATTTTTTTGGCTGTGCCTCAATATCTGCCATGTTCCATTATTGAGGTTCATGTGTTCCAGTTGAGGAGATAATGCCTGATGTTGATTTTGGGTTGAGTTTGAATGCTGTGGCATTCCTAGTGGCAACTTACCTACCAAGCTCCTTGTCAAATAAGTTCCTTATTAATGAGATTACAGCACCTGTCTTGTTAGTGATGGATTTTACTTATGCTGCGGCCCCTTTTGGCTTCTTTTTATTAGGTAATACAAATAAACACACTTTGAAGAATACCCTGCGGGTGTGGGTGCACTTCAACAATTGGTGTTTGTTACTCTTGTTACTGTTACTGAGAGAGGTTTTATCTTGTAAATTGTGACAGAATCTCATTAAGAGTCAAAACTAATCAGACTTTTTTTGTATTATATTTTCACTTTTCGAACTGCAAAACTGGGAACAAAATTATTTGACTGAAATCTAGTTGATATTGTTACGATTGGATGTTTGTTTTGTTACAATTACTGTACTTTAAGACTGTTCGCTTCTTTTGTCACGTGGCTTTACATTGTATGCAAATTATTGCGTATTTTATATGTATACCTTTTAGGCTGGTAATAGCATATATCAATGCTTTTCATGATGTATTTACAGGGACAAAGCTGGTGGATATGGCATCCAAGCCTTAGGTGCCACGATTATCGAGGGAGTTGAAGGAGACTATTATAATGTCATGGGACTACCCATTTACAGGGTGTGTAAAGAAATATACAAGTTATACGAGAGTGGACTGATATCATAACAGAGGTTTAGGATTAGAGGTGATTTGGTGCGGACCAGTGTGTCGCGATCTTCTGAGGGTCACATTGTTTTGCTGCAGTAGAGGAATATGCAACATCTCCTGTGTTTCCCCACAGTCAGACCCCATTATAGTCTAAGTTTGAGTCTCCTTACTTTAAATCTTGAGATTTTACTCAATTTTTTTGTTCAAATCTAGTGATCATCAAGTGCAAACCATAACATACTCGAGCAGAGAAAAACAGACACTTATCTGGAGTTTACACAGAAATGAAATTGAAATTGTCAAAAAATGTCAAAAGTGTTTTTGAGTTCAAATATTAGACCACAGGCCCTGAAAACTTCAACAAGCTGAAGACTACTTAAAGTGTAAATGTGATTCGAAGTAGATACCCTGTCTTCACTGTTACAAACTTGACTGCATCTTGACAAAGCCAATAACTGAACTGTGGTTGTGGGAGTTGCAGAGGTAAACCTTAACCACTACACGCCAAAGGCTTGCTAGGTTTACCTTGTAATATTCACATAATGTGTGACACGCATACACAACTTGCTCGCTCTCCCCTACATGTACAACTCTACTGAGGGGGTGCAGTCAAGTGCACAAGTTCCCTGTTGATCCCTTCATGTATCCAGTGAGTTCCAAGGCACTTGTACTTGACACAGCAAAAATAACAATACTAAACCTCTGTGAATTCCCCATCATTATGACAGTACTGATTGAATTTATAGTGAGAGTACGCAAATAAGTCGTGACATGTCATCAAGGAAATTTTTGTCTATCAGGAGTGCAGATTGTATTTAGAATGATGTAGATTGGTTAGTGCTCAACTGAAATAAATGAATTGAAATGCAAGTGGGTTGACTGAATAAATACGTAGGTGGTGTTTAAAGATGCATTTCACCCTATTTAGGTGGCTAAAACGAAAACGGAATTAAGCCATTTATTCTCATACAATCGATTTCATACCATGACAAGATTCTGTTTCCTTTAAAAGCAAGTACAGTTCAAACAGTTCAATTTGAAAATGTTGCATGTATGCATTGCCTGTGACTGGAGTTTGTAACAAGACCATTAGATATTCGTTTTTTAGCCAGCTAAACAAAGTGAAATGGAGCTTTTGCAATTCCGGTCACATGCTCCTATTTTGTGAATCTAGTGTGCTAGGCCAACGGTTCTTGTACTTTTCCCTTGATAGAAGCTCAAGTCATGTTGGAACAGGCGCAGGTTTTTCCAATNGCTCTGCGCCGGTAAAACCGGGCAAGGTGTGGCCCGCCGAGTCACACAGAGTCGGTGAGCTCGGTCGTCCAAAAACTTCCAAGATGATTATATAGGATAAGAAGAAAATGCTCAGTAGCAAAGAGTTATGCAATTGAGCGTGGTCGCGGTATAACTTGCGCGAAAAAACCTTCCAAAGGAAAAACACGTCTTCCTCCAGAAGATAAGTCCGTGGAAAATGGTTCGCTTTGCGCATGTCCGTATCTCATGGTAGTACTCGGGGGAATTCTGGGAGGAATAAAACTAGTCATTGGAAAAATGCTGTGAAGCAATGGGAATTTTCTTTTTATACGAATTTGTTTTTATACTTTTTTGCTTCAAACTTTGACAAATATTCATTGAGAAGGGATTTTGTTTATTTCAAAGTTTATCAAACTGTGTCTTAAATAAATAAAAACGCTGTGTAGGACATGCATTGTGAATAAGGAAGAAATCTTGTTTTTAGTGTCAGTTCTTAACGCGGGGATAATATAATTGCAGGTAGTCTGGCACACGTTGTTCCAGACGTGCGCTCGCCGGCACCGGCAGTGCACTGATCACCTGCAACCATTTTTATCCTTCATTAATATTTAGTTAAAACCGAGCTGAGGAGCTAGAGACCTGCTCTGGGGTCTAGCAAAGTGCCCCAAACTTGCCAAAGGGACTCAAACCCACGGCCTTGAGTAAAGGGGGAAGTCTCTTATTCCCCGGGGCCTGGTGAAACCACACTGCCTCCGCGGTGAATGGCGAGCATGTCGTAAAGAACTTATACGCCTAATCACATTGCTCGTAGGCAGAATCGGAAGTATGATGAAGATCACGACTATTTGTCATGCCGGCCATAATGACACGATTGTCTCTCGAAGCTTGAGAACGGTATTTCCGGTTTGAAGGTACGTTATTAGGAAAATGCCTTTAAGCGCGGACGGTTCTCGATAGTGCTACACCACATGTACGTTTGACAGGCATGGGGATGCGATTTTTGGCATGGGACAATCTGTAGTTTTTCTTAAAAAATAACCGGTGTCATTGGAACGTCACCGTCAACACAAATCCTGTACAGCCACTAGTCACATATTATAATGAACCCTGATTTAGAGAACCAGGCAATCAATGAATAACCGTTCATCTAAAAGTACATGTAAACATCATAAGTACGCGTAAACAAGTTTGACCTCGTGGTTTTAAAAGCACTTGTGCACAAATTCGATTTTGCAACTTTAATTCCATAATCGATATTCATTCTGACAACTGTGTCCGTAGCGAATCATTTTCAACTGTCTGGGACGTCTAGGGCTGCAAGTAAATATATCACTTAATTTTCTGTTGCACTTGTGTACTTATCACTCACAAGTGTTAGTTCAGCCAATGAACTACAACATTCATCTCACTGATTACAACTGCTTCAGAGCTCACGTGACCTGACAAATCAATTTTTCTTCCAGTTAAAACGATTACTACAAACTTCGTTGAAAACACGACCAAACGGTTTGAAAGCATGATACAGTGTCGAAACAATCTCCTTTCTTCACTACGGGAGCGACTCTGTATCAAGCTTTCAAACCCGCGAAAAGTTTAGTTGCCGTGTTCACGAAGTTTGTGCCACTCAGTGACGGGCTGCTACCGAAGTACATGTATACTGATATAACGATTACGAGAAACGTCTCAGTCGCAATTGAGAGGGAACGATTATTGTCGTAATGATGAGCTAATTACGAGTGTAAATTACGGGCGAACGATTAACGTCGTGAAACCCTAGCGACTGAGTTTCGATCGTAATTACCAGCGTAATTACGGGTGACACTTTTAGTTTCTGGCAAGATTAACGTTTGGCAACGAATTTTGATGTAGGTCTTGAAATCCGCCGAGAAAATCTGCTGTCATCAATATTTATTACTGTGGAATGAACTTGCTCAACTTAGTCCTGACTTATGTCTACCGTAGCTCACGTGTTTTGTGCGGAATGGGTACTACCATGAGGCCTGCGCACGTCTCGTATACCGCAAAAAACATCAAACCACATCCGTGCACTTTTTTCTGTGGTGTAACCTACCGGGTTAAAAGAATTAATGGTGAATCAGAGGCTGATATTTCACATTAGGTAGTCAACCTGGTACTTGCCCACATCAAATGCAAGCCCACCTATTAAGGACCCCGTCCACGTACGGTATACGGTACGTACACAGGGGTGGTGCGTGCCCGCTTTTCTCCTTATCATGAGTTACAGGTTTCAAGATTCTTCTGAGTCCGCACCGGATGTCAGATCAGCCTGGTGAACTGACACTAAAAATGGGATTGGGGATCATTTACTTTTGTTTGATGTAGGCCCAGTTGTGGTCCTGTGATGATGCAGGCGGTATGGAACAACGCCTGTTCGGGCTTTGGAACGGTGCCAGTGCATGGACTACGGCTGAGGGCGGTCGTAGCGACATGAGCGCACCGCCCGACACCGTAAAGCGGCCTTTTTTCAACTCAATATTGGCACAATTCTGTCTCTCTTGATATTAAACGCGAGTCTCGTTTCTTCATTTTCCACTGGTCTAACTACATTTCCCAGATTTGAAACAACAGGGTTCTACGTCATTCAGTAACGTTTCCAGACGTGAGGGGTGCAGAACGTACTGCGATAACATCTGGCTCTTTTGTCACTGACTGCCCAGCTCAGTCTTTTGTCCCGTATGATTACCAGCAGGCCAATTATCTCCCAGGCTTCATAGGAAACGTATCTTTGGTGGTTGCACGCTAGTACCGAACGCGTATGAACACAGTCCGAAACCCAGTGCGTTGGTAATCCGTTTGAACAGAATAGATTCATTGGGCGATTTTGGTGATTCAAAAACGTAACATGATCAGCATTTGACGAGGAATTCAGAAATGCTATTGGTTTAAGCTCAAATATGTTATAACTTAACTTTAATTTTTATCAGCCCAGCCCAGTCAGGCTGATCCGATCTCATCGGAGATTCGAACAAAGAGCGCAGGCCCTCCAACCCGGCCGGCATAAATGCCAGAATGGAAACCACTGAGTCGTGTAAGATATTGGCTACGCGGGTAAACTTCAGTCCCAACTTGTTGTTAGATTATAGAATCGAACAAGTTGGGAGCAATGGGATGTCGCCGTCATGAGCCCAGTGTTGTGGCTCGATACACAGGTTCTCGTGCAGCTTACCTTTACTCATATGAAAGCTTGAATACACGCTTGAGTTGAAGACCCACAAACGCAGACGTCCTGCGTGCAGCAGTGCCACACGAACAGAGAGCTCTTGATTCCCCAGTCACGTGACAAAACTAGAACTTACAACATCCGGCCACTGACGGAAACCCACGGATGAACACGAACACACAAGACAACACGAAAGACAAGACCACACAAACCAACATTCACAACACCAGCTACACCCCGGGCTACTGAAATGGCATGCCCCCGGCGGCTTGCGCGGGCCCGCTGCGCGCCTTGAGTTAGCCGCCACACTGGTGAATCAACCACCATTCCAGTCTTGTACTCCTGTGTCAAAAATGATTTAATTGCTCTGATAAAGGTTACCAAAGCAATAATTCTTAAATGTAAATGACTGTTTACTTAAGTTAGGACATAGGAATTACTCTGCGGAATAATCTGGAGAACGGTCAAATAACACACAAGTAGAAGTCTTTCATTTTGTCCACAAGAGGCCGCTGTGTGGAAAGCGCTCTTTCGACGATGAGGAGAAATTAAGCAATCGGTGAAACTTAGATTTCTTCCGCGAAGTTTGGAGTTTAATACCGTTGATTCGGAAGGTAATTATTAATCCCTTGTAATTGCTAAGTGAGCTGGTGTATGACAGTTTCGGTGTAGTCCACGTTCACTTCTTCTGACGCTTCGCGATCATAGGTCATGACTTTCCATTATAAGTGCACCCAAGCGTCAAGTCAAGGTCGCGAGTGCGCAGGCCCGGCAGGGACGAGTGATCAGTCAATGGCAAAAATGAAAAATACACGAATGCGCCAATGGGTTCTTAAATTCGCTGGATCAGGAGATTTTTGGCGTATATGTTTTGAAAGTGGAAAATAACAGCACAAGACTACAGATAAAAATGTAGGCCCTTCTGACATTGAGCAGAAGACGCATGTGCTACTAGCAGTAACTAGCTATTCTAATTCTATACCGTCAGAGGCCCTAAAGTCGTGAACGATCTTATTTCCTCTTCTGCGCGGTCCTGCGACATCTGGCGTTGAAGTTTCCAGCGTTCGTCTGCTTACGAACGTCAAACGAATACCCGAACGTGTTCGTATTCACAATATGATAACAAAGAGTGAGTGAGTGGCTTCTTTTTTCAAATGTATCTTAAAAACAGCATATTTCACTAATTCACTTTTTTGTGCATTTTTGGGATATATTTTCGAAAATATTTATCGTTCAGATTTACTCAAATACGCGGTCCAGGGATAGCTTGAACACTGTATCAAAATGTCCCAGGGTCGATCAAGTTTTGTAAGGCCAAAACAATAAAATACAGAGCGATAATTGATGCTGGGTTCTTAGCATTTTACGTGAGCACGTCTGTGCACATCAAAGTTGGGTGGAAAACATATAACAGTTTATTTCAATTGAAACTGAATCAATAAACAATGCAATGTACTTTTATGTCATCTAGAGTAACTGTAAGCACTGTAGTTGACTTGTGTGGTCATACTTCGTGCATTTCCGTCTAAATGAAACGTTCACGACTTTAGGGCCTCATTCAAAATGGCCGGCGATATCAGCGACTGTTTTAAAACTCTGCTTACGGATACAAACAAGGATTCAGATTGTCAAAACACGTATAGTTGTGAAGGCTGATATATGTCCATGACATCACATGAGCAGTTGCAAACGGACATTGGGTAGTATGACAATCAAGTGCTTATTATGCTTATATTCACGACTTTAGGTCACCGGTGTATACTTTATAAGTTAATTATTATATAGACCTTGGTACAAAGCTGCATACTAAATATACAGCTTTTTGCCGATGTGAGTAAAAAATGGCAAGATAAAATCTGACACAAAATTAGTGTCATTAAAAACTACAGTCTTCCTTGAGTAAACTTATTTATCGGTGTTGGAAAATATGGCGTTCTACTGTTATTCTACTGCTAAAGTTGTGGAGCGATCTGCGTCGGCTTTCAGCTTCAGCACCATGAAATTTTGCATCACCTATTGGCCAGTTTCTTTATTCCCCGATTCTTCAATCAACTGTTGTTCTTTCATGAGGTTATGCACACGTCACAACAAATTATTGGAAATGGTTTCACTTCATTATAAGTTTTAAAATTTCAATTCCGAAAAACCGAATTTCAGAACAAATTTTGCCGCTGCGAAGTTGTCGCAAAAATTTAGGAAATGGCGCATGCACGTGACACGAGTATACTGTTTTCAAAACGACAACACACTTTTCATTGATACAAAAGGTCGAGAATGACGCTAGAAAATGATGTTTACTGCATTGTTTTTCGCTTAAACGGTTGTAACGTGCAAGGTGAGTTTCGGTTGATTCCCAGATTTTGCATGCACCCCATCCGGTCTTTAGCTCTACATGTTGATACAGGTGTCACGGCGAGTTGACGAGCAGAACTACCCAGGCTGTGTGCAATTTCGGGGTCTATGGAAGAAAAACACACAGTGGTACCTAGCTGTATTTTGATGATAGTCTTCATACAGCTAGCTGGCTGGCTAGTGCTGCTACTGAACAGTGACAACCGTCTCATGCTGACTAGACTGTAGAGACAGTGGAGCGCCTTTAGGAGCTTCATACGCCGGAAGCTTTTTGGCAAATTATACCTCACACTGACTAAAACATCAAAGTCACATTGTTATAAATACCTTTTGCATATAGAGGGACACCTGAGGAGGCCGTCGGTGCATTTATTTCCTTCCAACTCGCAGAAATACTCCCGTTACCAAAATTGTTCTTGTCCAATTCCCAAAATCAGTAATTGGCCATTTTTACACTGTGCATGCCAGGGGATATGATGGCATACCGCCTGCTATACGCAGTGTTAAAAATAGAAGTAGAACGTTACCTATTGGCCAGTTTCCTATTTTGCCTACTTCAAACAACTTCTTCCACTGGGATGTGTGCATGGCTGGGATGTGTGCATGGCTGGGATGTGTGCATGGAACAACAAATAATTTGAACTGGTTTCACTTCGATATAAGTTTTTAGTACTTTTAATTCCAGCAAATCGAATTTCAGCTCGAACTTATCTTCAACGAAGCTGTCAACATCTCCTGAAAGATGTTACAAAAAATTAACGAATGGCACGTTTGCATGTCATGAGCGTACTGAAGAGTTTTCTTTATTGCAATGCTGTAAAATAACAGTTCTTAATTTCTTTTTACTTAAATGGCTGTGATGGGCAATGTGAATGCTGCTTGACTCCCAGATTTTGCATGTGCCCCTGCTTATATGTTGATATAAGTTTCATGACAAGGTGACGAGCAGAGCTACCCAAAGGCATGAGATTTCGAGGTCAGTGTGAGATATGTGCACAGTGGTTCCTAACTGTATTTTGATTATAGTTTTCATACGTTAGCTGGCTTGCTAACTATAAATATACAGCTTTGGACTGATGTTGGTAAAAAAAATGGAGTACTAAAATCTCGATAATGGCTTAACTCAGTTATTCAAAGTTTGTTGTTTTAATCTTTCAGCTGAAAAATGCATGAGAGTGTAAAATGAGCAAGTTTGACAGGTATTACAGAAAGTTGCTTCTCACAAAGTTCTTTGTGAAAGGATGGGGAAATCCAGAGAACCTGAAAAGGTAAGAACTAAACGAGGCATCAGTTTGTTCTGCGTGTATGAACCAAAATACTTTATTTGGCAATTTGCAACCGTATCACAGATTGGTATCGCAACAGTTACCATTGATATTACTTGAAGTCTCAAATTTTACTCGCGCATCATGGAAAATATAACTTTTCCTGGCTACCTACCCATTTCAGAGAAGTGAGAAAAACCAAAAATATTTAGGGATAGCTTTGAGTACATGTTAAAATCTGGTAAGGCTTTTTATGACAGACTTGTGAATTATTTTTCATTTTTGTTAAATATTAAGTTGCACTAATTAAGTTCGGTACCATAGATATCGCCACACACTGTTTTTTGAATAACTGGGGATTATATACAACAGTAGTAGTAGCATGCTTCTGGTCATTATTGACAATCAAAAATGGTATATTATGGCAATTGTTTTGGGGCTAAATTTCTTATCTTCGCATTTTAATGCTCAGTAACAGTTGTTATTTTGGAAATTATCAAACATTAGATGAAAGGTGTGAGAAATTCTTAAAGTGTTTTTATTGTAAACTTACTAGCTACTAATTTAAGTTATCTCAAACCTTATTTGGTGACCTCCATTCTAACTCGTACATCAAAAAACAGGCTTTGTCAACTAGTGAAAGTACCGTATATATTTTTTGAAAGAAAAAGGATCAGAGACTACAAAAATGTGTTTTATAATTATGTGCCACTGTTATTATGTTACCACCTTTTTAAGTCAAAATTTCATATCTAAGAAAGGTGCAGTCATAGCAAAATAACACTTCCGTCTAATTTAACGAAACCCTTTTTAAAGGAAAACTTAACAATTTACCTCAAAATCACTGTTAGGAATTTTGGATTATTGATTTAGTTTTGTTTCTCGGCCATATTAACTCCAAAATGTAATGTATTTTTGTAACAAATAGCAGTCGCATTTGTCTTTGTTACATAATGCAGAAACTATGGGTAATAAAAGGAAAATTAGCGTTCTTGAGATTGATTAATAAATATTAAAATTGGAAAGTTTCAGTGAAATTCACCTTGCCATTTTCGAGAACTCATGTCCCTAAGTTCGAATCATGTTGGTTTGCCGAAGATGAGAAAAAATGGAAAATGTTGCGAATCTTCAAAATCTTATGGTTATTGCTTTAAATAATTATTTGATGAAAACTTGTGTTTGGTCAACCAATACATGTCTTAACAATGTTCGCTATTTCAACATTCACTCACAATTTCAACTGCAGTGCATAATTAACTTAATTGTCACTAAAATATTTTAATTCTGTACATGGGATTTCCTGTTTCTCGAGTTAACTAGGTCAAATGGTGGAGTCAGTAGTAAGTAGGCTAACAGTTTATTGTATACACACCACGTGCCAGGGAGACTGATATCAAAAAACAAACAAGAAATGGACAATAGACATGGTGTCGGTGGTTAAAGCACACCGTGAACATAAGATTGAAACAACGAAATGTCAAATTACCAGCCAAATTAATTGATTTCAAGAAAGATTTATTTTTTAAACAACTTGCTGTGCTAGTGACACAAAGGCACAGAGGGCAATGCAGCAACTCGCTCATATGCGTGCAGGCGCACATCTCCCTCAAGAAAAAAATTATGTTTTATCTTTATTTGCCGCAACATCTTTCTATGCCATGTACACCTCGTTGATTCAATATTATGGCGATTCGGTGAATGAAAAGACTGAGGGCACACTTGGAACTGCTCTATGCCTGGTGCCGGGAGATTCCATCTGAGTGACAGCCTTTTAACTTTTGACTTCTGATAAGCAGTTTACAAATTTCCATGCTGTTGAAGGTGGTTATGCTACCGGATATTAAGTTTTTTTTTTCTGCCCAAGAATGAAGATTCTTTGCTAGATATGTGAGTCATTGTAAAAATGGCCAACTTTTGTGAATAAGGTTTGAGATATTGTTAAATAACTTATTAAATGAATTGATTTTCTATCTGGTAAAAACATATAAACCACACTTAGAGCAAAAATTTAAAGGAATCACTGAGAGCTTTTCTATAGTGGTCCACCATCTTGTTCACTCTGAGAATGTCCACTAGGTGTCGTTGGACCATGGTGGTCTTCTGAATAAGGTTGTAGATTCCCTGAGTGAACAAGATGGCAATAGCTATCAAAAGGCTTTCAGTGATTTCTTTAAATTTTTTCTCTGAGTGCAGTTCAGATATTTCTATTATGCCTCAACCACAGAGGATTAGCTTTCATCAACGATTTTCTATCCGTTATAAAACAAAATCTGCTGTAATTGGTTTTTATAGCAATGTTTTGCTTTTTTATCTTTCAGTTCCCGTTGATATACCATGTTATATCAGCACCATGAAATATTTTCCATTCTTTTTCAGATTGTTTGAGGCCAGAAAAATCATATCAAACAGAGCAACATGTTCCAAATTAGTTGACAACACCTACCCTGTACATATAGACAAGGTAACACTCAGTTGCGTCTTCATACATCCGTGACTACGTAGTACTCTTACCCCCAGGCTGTCTATTCCACATAATGGCTGATGATTTACCTTTAAAATCCTCACCATACCATTTCCTGAGCGTGTGGAAGTGGGCATTTAAACGAAACAACACACAGTGATGAAAACCTTTTAGTTAGTTACCATGATATCACCACTTTCTCTGACTGTTTTGAACTGCTTGTTTGTTTACAGCTCACGTCTAAATGACCAGGAATTAACCGTCAAAATGGCTGGACCCAGGAGAGTTAATGAGCACATTAGCTGCCCATAATATAACTTGTTAGAATTTTATTGTTAATGACTAGTCATTGCTAATCAATATACTAAACTTGCCAGTCAGTAAACTTCTCATAAAAGTTAGTGTACCATCTGTTTCTCGCTCCTTATTTCCACGAAGGATGGATTCTTGAACCATAGGATTGAACCTTTCCAGTGCTGGCAGCAACTGATTTATTGTTTTGCAACAGGATGAAGTGGTGAATGATGTCCGCCTTGTTGAGGGCCACTTCCTGTCCCCCTTCACCAAGTACCTACCTGGTATTATGCCCAAAGAGGTAGAAACAGCCAGGTGAGTTGTTCCCATGGAAGGCTTAAGTGCAATATTATTTTGGTCACAAGCTATGGGTTTAGTGCCAGCTAAAATGGCGTTGGAGACATAATTGTATTTGACTTCAACTCCATGGACTTCCCGCCACTAACAACATTATTCCATCTCAGGAGACGAGACATCTCCGAGGATCTAGAAATTAGGTAAATACAGTTCAGCAGACTAGGTTCAAGTAACAATTTCGTGCTTGCAGTGGTTACTAGAAATGTTCTTGAAATGAAAAAGTATGATCGAAAGGCGTTTTCACCTTTATTATGAGTGGCATTTGCCACGCTACCTGACATCAGTTTCTAATTTTATTGGCGAGTCACACGTCAAAAGGACACGCCTATGTCCAAAAGGACAGAGTCATTATGTCCAAAAGGACAGGGTCATTATGTCCAAAAGGACATGATCATTATGTCCAAAAGGACATGATCATTGTATCATCCTCCTCATTTGTTTATGCAACTTTAATTTATTTCTTCCTTATATATTATTTTATTACTAACAACTTGTTTGGTGGGATGAGTCTGATTTGCAGTCAACAGAGCTATGGATTTTTACCTAAAGTATAAACAATTGAGATTGAAGTAGTATGAGTCCATGGCTTGCTTCAGGTTTCAGATGGTGCTGCCTAGGGCATGGAAGGGACCAACACGTCCCATGTGTCTACAGTTAGCTGGCACTGGTGACCATGTAAGTGTTTAAAATGAAGTGGATTGCTTCTTTGTGCAGTTAAGTTTACGTGGGACCTGATTGCCAAGTCGGTACATTTAGCCAAATATCTGCAAATCTATTATAATAGACTTTAACATACCAAAAGTACATATTTTCTGAAAGCAGAAATTTCACAATTTGATTGTTATTTTAATCCAGTCTGTCATTAATGAACTTACTTGACCATGATTTTTAAATAATATTTTGCATATAAGAAACTTCATGCCTAAACAGTATCAGTTACTTGACAGTTTCGTATGATATAAGAGGGCCCTCGATCACATGAGGGGAAAGGACTCCTGCCCGTGCCTTCTGAGAGGGGAACTTTTTAGAATTAGGAGAAAATTGTACGCCCCAACCCATCACCATCAATAGCACCCTTACCTTAGTTGCAAGCCCAGGCTGTGTCTGAAGTAGTCAAAACAAACTTTTTGTGCCCATTCAAAGTGTCACTTGTGTGAGTCACAAGTGATTCGAACCATTAAAGGTATTTTTGGGCCTCATGAGAGAAATTGCACGTGATTTGTCTGAAATCAAGGGTTTGAGGGCTCTGTTTAAAAGTTCAAGATAAAATATCAAAAATATAGTTACAGTTTTCTAAATTATCGGTTTGTTTTCGATTTATGCAACTTTGTTGTTTGTTTACAAAAATTATACGAGTTTAATTCATTGATAGTCCCTCATGCAGAAGTGGGACATTTTAAAAACAATTTCTAACAGTGCGACTACTAAAAATTCTAAAAGTTTTTTGCTTCCTTGTACCGGTGGCTACCCTCCAACTGATGTCAGTTGAACACCCGAATGTGTGACGTCACAATCAGAATGGGTGGGGCTAAAAACCTGGTTCTTCCATTGGATGTTGTTATAAGCTGTGTCCAGTTGGAATTGTCCCACATCTCTATGTATGTATTAACCATTTTTTGATGTAAATAGATTCTCCGATCGACCTCGTAAATCTGTTGCCGTCATTGTCCAGGATGGAGACATGTCAATTGATCAAATGACTGTTTTGTAAAACATAGTCCTTTATAGCTGATTTGTATCTACTACACTCAGACATTCATCATTGACATCTAGTAGAGATAGTGTTTTCACTTTCCTTGTGATCTGCAATGCGCAATACACAGTCGCCTTCCTCTTTCATCAACATAATCACAATTTGCACAGGGAATCTTGTAGACCACACCACAGCAATCGGAGGTGCTGCTTTTGTCCTTTGGGTGGACAAGGCATTTGTGGAAAGTACTGACAGGGCTCCCAGCACCAGATATGTTGTACCACGCAAACTCTCCTTGTCATTTCTCAGTAAGGCCGCGACGTACGGCAAAACTATCAGAGTCATCCTTGTCTTAGTTGGTTTCCGCTGCATTTGTTCTTTCACCTTATGAAAAGACTAGGTGGGATTGACGCATCTACTTTGAGTTTCTATGTGCTGATGTTCGAGTAATTTGTCCATAGGGTCATACAAAGTACAAATAACACTGAGTTTCTGGGTTAAAGGATGGTGAGACGAGAGATCCAGGTTTGGGATTTTGCAAAATAAAAGTTCACGTGTCTGCCATATTGAATGCTAATCGGGTGAAGGATTTACCGCAAGTTGGTTTTTCTACAGGGATTCTGGCGTCGGCGCACCCTACTAGCCAGGCCGCTGTTAAAAGAGTCGGGCATCGCATCTATCCTGTTGGAGAACCCTTACTATGGTTCACGTAAACCAAAGACCCAGCTGTGAGTTTTTGCTTTGAACGGGTCTGTTGCACGGCATTTTAATGTAATATTGGGTACTGAAATTGTCGGACTTTAAGTTCATATTTGGCTTAATACCCTTCACCAGAATGTCCAAATTTATTCTTTTAAATGTCACAAAACACATTTTGGGACAGTTGTTCAATGGGATAGACTTGTTGAAGTGATTAGGTTTGACTACAGGTATAAAACAACAAAACTTGTTGGATTTTGTGGTTTTACTACTAACTGCCAATTCTCGACGTTGTCTGCCAACTATCCATTGAAGTCAAGGTTGGTAACTTAAAAGCCAGTTAAATAGGCGTACAATATGCTGCCATTTATTGAGTACAATTTAGCTCTTCCAGCATAACTTTGTGTGTTTGATTCTGCACTTGGGGTGGTCTTAGAAAACCAGTTTTCTCCCGGTGATGTCAGTTTAACACCCACGCACATTAAATATGATTTGAAATTTTCATTAAAGTGTCTGTCTTTGCAAAAGCCTGACTCACGCTAATTTTTATTCCCAAAACGAACAAAACGCCCTTACTTTTGATTAACTAAAGACCTTGATTTTCCACTTTCAAAATCATAGAAATCGGTTCTAGTAAACATGAAATCCATTTTAATCTTGTAAGTTAGCAAATTACGTTTAGCTATATTAAATAAACTAAAAATTAACAAATGACCTGGGAATTGCCTGTCTTTAATTGTGCCTCAGCTCCGTTTTATGGATAACTCTCTTCATGCCATGTTTATTGTTTTTCAAAATCAGAAAAAGAACATTATGCCACTTTCAGAAAGAATGAATAACTACTTGAATGTTCTCTGTGAAAATTTAGAGGATGATTTCTTGATATTTTGGAAAGTCAAAAACCAAACATTAACTTCTGGTAAATGTTGTTTTTGTATCTCATTATACCTTATTCATTTTATTTCGTATAGCCCCACTATTGGGAAGATGTATTTAATTTGTGTGGTACGAAATTATTGGATAATTATCATACGCGAGTTTTAAACAGTATTCGAGTGATGGGATTACTAATCGCTGACATTGAATCGTAACTGAGTCTAAGAGAGTAAAAATTAATTCATTGATGTCTAGCCCAAAGTGAGAGGACCACAACTGTATACTGTTTCTGGTGTGGGAAGTCTGTATACTAGACATAACAGCCAGTGACATCTGGAGGCTGGTGTACATTGTCATACATTTGTCATGTTTGTTGCAGGCGATCTAGTCTACACAACGTCAGTGACCTGTTTGTAATGGGTGGTGCTTTAGTGTTGGAGTCGTTAGTGTTACTGCACTGGTGCGAGAAGAATGGTTATGGACCTTTGGGGCTGACAGGCATATCTATGGGTGGCCATGTGAGTACTACTTTAACGCCCATCCATGTTGGCAAACGTTTTGTTTGCAAACTTGACCAGACATGAAAGTTTGGTCAAGTTTGCCAGTGTGCACGGGTTGCTAAACTTGACCTAATTGTAGTTTGCTGGAGTTTTCTGGTCTTTCACAGTAAACTGTTAAATGGGAGTTTTGGTGGAGTTTGGTGAATAATAACCAATCAGCCAACAGTTGAAAAACATGTGATTGTCAGTGTTCAAAATGGCAACCTCCTTAAGGGGAAGTTTGGTAGAGTTTGCTAGTGTGGACTGGTGGCTAAACTCTTCTAATCATCACCAAATATTTGAATACTTATATTGGATACTATTTACATGTACATAATTCTTTGTATACTACTTTCGTCTATGTACTGTCTACAACCGAGACATAATGCTTTGCGATTTTTAGGTTTATCATAATTTTCCTTGTGTGCTCTATGTATTCATCAATAAATATACATCACCTTGATAAAAAATCATCACCAAACTCTAAGTTTGGCTTGCATTTGCAAACAAATGTGTGGTATAGTTTGCCCGTGTGGACAGGCCTTTAGGTGTGCTTAATTTTTGGCTGCTGCAGGGCCAGCAGCTATGTGGACTACGTATTCTTTTAACGCTATATCTGTTGTAAGGTGCAGGGTGTGTTGTGCGGACACTCAGTTGACTGGGGTCAAGTTGCTCTCGAGCAAGTTGCTCTAAGGCAAGTTGTTCAAGGGCAAGTTGCTCTGGGGCAAATTGTTCTGGGGCAATTTGTTCTGGGGCAAGTTGTTCTGGGGCAAGTTGTTCTGGGGCAAGTTGTTCTGGGGCAAGTTGTTCTAGGGCAACTTATATTGTGGACATTACTTTAATTTGTATCTGAAAGTTTCATGTGAATCTGATCGCCAATTTTTGTATTATGAGGATCTGTAAGAAGCCAGGTATTGAGATTATTCTAGGGTTACATCGTAACGTTTGTTGGTTTCTCTACCTTTACTTTAGATGGCGTCACTGGCTGCGACAAACTGGTCCAAGCCAATCTCTTTGGTGCCTTGTTTATCATGGAGTACTGCATCTGTAGTTTTCACTCAGGTGAGTTCTGAATGTTTCCTTTTATCGGTACAGTTGACAAATTTTTGTTTTGGTAGCCACAAAGTACAGAAGACACAATGTTGACTTTTCAGGTTTTTAAAGATTGCAGTGTTAGAGAAACTAGAGTGCCAATAAAATTCATGGCGTGTAATGTAAAAGGGAACTATGTTGGGTCGTATAACCTACATTTTTGGAGGGGGTTGCACTCACCTGGACTTTTCGATGATTATTTTGGTGTCTTTTTTATTTCTTAAGCGCCCGGTGTTCACTAGCATTATTGTTTTATATGTGTTGTTCCCAAGTGTCTGAAATTTCATAGTGTACAATTCTGTGTTGAGAGGTCTTAATTAGAAATTCTACCCTTTATGCAGGGTGTGATGAGTGGTGCCATACCATGGAAGTTGTTGGAAGCACAGTATTTGGCAGACGACATTTTCAAGGATGAGATCAGTCACATGGTCTACTCGCCTGAAGACGTAGGTGAACGCAATGGCAATTTTTATATAACACTTAAAATTTGTGATTATTCAAGGAAGGAGTGATTTACTTAATCCATGTTTTGCTAAAAAGCTAATTTTTTATTTGAATCATGTAGTATTAGAAATTGATTAGAACTGAATTGCTTCAAGCTATGCAATGTCTTGAGCTTGGTATCAAGCAATAAAGATTTGTCAGTTTTTTCTCCAAGTCTAGAAATCACTTCAACTTTTTCTGAGGAGGTAACAAGTTTAGACCAGGGGTTCTTTCTGCAAAATCTAAAAAAATCACGTAAAAGCAAGATCACACCAGTCATGCGAGTGTTTCACGTGTATGGTCAGGGTCTTAAGAACATATTGGTGTAAGGCTTGGCATTACATCAACTTGGCAAATGGGACCTGACCTGCTTTGGTAGTTTCTTGTTGTCTACGGACCACAGTCCACTTTTGTAAGGGTAAGTGGCATGAATCAACAGTCATTGGGGTTTTTGAGCCATTAATAACTGTACAGTGCCCTGGATGTATTTCATGAGTAGCCAATACTCAGCTCAAGTAGAGCTGAAAAATTTTCCTGATTCAGGGATATGGACATAAATCATAAGAAACTCCCAGTATACTTGTTGAGTGTGATTGTAATAAGTGGGTGGATCATATTCCCTTAGGTACATATGGCATCATAAACAGTCTTAACCGTTCATATTTTGCTTCTTTTTAACTTTTTGTTGCAATGAGGAATGAAGTCGTCTGCCATCTTATGCTCATAGATTTTGACCTCATATTATAATTAGTAGTGACCGAATGCCAGCCAACGAGCAAAGTGAACACCTCAATCCATGAGCTCAGTGCTATGAGAAAAATGCAAATTGCGGAGTGACAAGCGAATAGTCAAGGGTCGAATATTTTATTGAATAAGTAATTGAAGTTAGATTTGCCATATTACTTCTGCAGAATGAGGTGAATATGATAATGCAATCGTAACTTCGACTTGTGCAGGTTAATGTTTTACGTGCAGTTCGAGTGTAATATGTATAACACAGAATTATATTCTTTCAATGTACGGACTTCCAAACCTGTTTAAGGGTTGGTTTACTGACTATATTAGGAGCAGAGGTTTTGGGCTGTAGGGGGTAACTAGTCCCTATAGTGGCATTGAATTTTGCAGATGGTTGTAAGTTACTGGTTTTATTCACACACAATAGGTCTTTTGAAATTGCCATGCAAGGTTTAAATGGAAGCTGTTCTTTTTCAACCCTGCTCTTAGTCATACAACTGCCCTAGTTGGCATGTGTAATTATACACAGCTTAACAAAAGATTTATGGTCGTGGCGGAGAAGATAATTGTTTGATTACTCCCCCCCATGGATATCTGAGTAGCTGAGCCCATAAGGAACTAATGACAGCAGGCAAATTCATATTGTGTATTAAGAAGTTGTTGATTGTTGTTGGGTTTTACTACTCCTGTTCCTGCGTCAATCTGCTGGCTTTGGGTGAAATAAGTGCGTTAAAAGGGAGGATTGAATGCAAATACTGAGAATGGTATGATGGTGTTACCCTCCAGATTGTGGGCTTCCCTTGAAGATGATAGAAAAATGCATTGAATAGTTTCTGTGTTTTGAAAGCAGTGGGCGGTAATATCAACCACATTGTTAAAAATTAATCACTTGTGCTGATGGCATGGTTGCACTGTTTTCCAGCACCGGAATCATGCGTTTAAAGAAGGACAGAGATTTGCTCAAGACTGTTCTGCCAATAGTGACGAGATACAGAAAACATTCAATGCACGGTCTTCCTTCAATCCAGTGGATAATCTCGAGGGAGAACTGTCTCGTGGACACCCACGAGCCTCCGGGGTGATAAGCATGACTAATTTCAATAGAGACTCCATGGAGAACAACTGTGCTCAAACCGACACAGGGGTTGCGTCCTCCAATCCTGTAGTCACAGCAACGACAGACTCTGTGACTACAAGATCATACAGCACTGTGCGCAAATTCTTGCCAAAATCTTTGCTGCCACTTGGCAAAGATAGAAAGTCCGCTAAGGCTGCATCGAAGGAGGAGCTCCAAAAAGTAGCGTACAGTTTCATGCGCGGGGTCATGGATGAGTGTACTCATCTAGCCAACTTTTCTGTACCTGTTGACCCTGAGTTGATCGTCATAGTTGCCGCCAAGTCTGATGCTTACTACCCACGAGCCGAAGTGCTTGGTCTGGACTCAATCTGGCCAGGTGCTGAGGTGCGCTACATCAACAGTGGTCACATCACAGCTTTCCTCTTCAAACAAGATGTATTCAGGTACTGAAGTCAGCTGAGTCCAGCTGAAGATAATCACATGACCATTATAAAGAATTGGTTTTAACACTATTGTACCTACAACACTTCAAAGTCAGTGTTTCTGATATCATTTTCTGAAGAAATGTGAATCACACATGTTTACCTAATTCATGATGAATTCAACAGTCATGAAGTGATGTACAGACAAGCCAAAAGTACTCAGACAAAATGATCCAGAATTTCCTCTCATGGCGGCTGGACGGAAGCCAAATTCATGGTCAGAATAGTCTTCCTGAGAATAAAGGAGAATTGAGAGAAAGTTAGTAAGGTGGCTGTAGTTAGAATTTTGCTTCCCTTTAAGTTATTTTTCAGTCATTTTTGCAGTTAACAGAGGTCATGATGTGATAACGGTATTTTGCTTCACTTTTGTCTTGTACTGTAGCTGTATTGCCTGATTACTTTTGTCTTGTACTGTATTCTGTGTACTTTTATTAGTTCTTCTTTCCATATCCCTTAAACACACACACAAAGATGAACTCAACAGTCAACACAATGTGAAATCCATATTGAATAATTCTATTAGTCTATGATTCCAAGAAGAGGAGATTTGCAAGTTTTGTATGCCACTTCATATTGTTATTTAATCAGGGAATTCATTTAGTTGTACAAATAAGACAAGCACAATGCATAGTTTCCCATCTCATTTGGCGACCAAGAGTTACATGTCTATGACAATGGTACGTGACAAAAATACAATCAAGACAATACTTATCCCCATAATACTTAAATTCTTAGCGTCCTTTTATTATGCGCCCACATCTTATGTGTGGGTGCACATTCCCGTCATCTCTGTCTGGGCACCTGGCATCCGCGGCTGTATCTCCTAAACACTTTGCTGGATCTTATTGAAATTTGGCTGTTAAGCTCCATATGTGGCTGACCACAGATGTTTCGGACTGACCTGAATAACGCTGTGCCTCCTAGTGGCAATTTTAGTTTTTTACGTTTGACTCTGTATCTTCGGAGTACCTTGACGGATTTTCATAAAAATTGACACAAAGAGGTTTTTAATATGGAGGCGATGGTGCCATTCTATTTTCGGATGGATTTGATGGATTTTACCAGTTTTGTAACTTTTGCGTCCATTTTCTGGCATTCGCCTCTTTGTCTGCCATACCTCTCAAAGGATCATTATGAATATGTGTTCCTTATTAGAAGGCCATGACTGATGTTGACTTTCGGATGGGTCGGAGTACTGTGTTGCCCCCTGGTGGTAATTTTGTTTTTTTTGCGTCTGCGTCCGAATCTCCTTAACCCATCGAAGGACCTTTGTGAAATTTGAATGATGTGTTCCTGTGGAGCCGACGACAAACGGTAACAAATGTACTAATCCAAATACCATTGTGCCCCCTAGTAGCTAATATTTTACGTTTGCCTCTGAATCTTCGGAGTTCATGAAGGCAGTTTCATGAAATTCGGCAAATAGGTTTCTATTGACGAGACTACAATGCTTTCATATTTTCATACAAATTTGATGTTTTCTACGCCACCTAGTGGCCACTTAAAAATTTTCGTGTATGTTTTGACGTCTGCCTCTCTATCTGCTGCCAAGCCACTCAAAGGACTATTATGAAATTTGACGGTTGTGTTCCTGATCCATAAGACCCTGGCAGATTGATTTTCAGAATAAGATGTTTTTAACTATTCTGGTGCCCCCTAGGGGCAATTTTGCTCTTTTGCATCTAGGACTGTATCTCCTTAATGCTTTGAAAGATCTTTGCGAAATTTTTTTTTTAAGTTTGGCTCTATATCTTTTATAGGAGTTCCTTGTCTTATTTTTCATGAAATTTGATAAATAGTTGTGTATTACAGGGAAGACGCCATCTTCTCAATTTGGATCGGTTTGACACATTTTGCGCCATCTAATTGCCATTTTTATGATATTACTAAAAACACCCATAGAAGCACATAGTTTGTGGTGCTACCGTGGACGCATTTCAATGCTCTCTGTTGTTCTTGTTATTCTGTTGCTGCTGTGACCAGTGACTATTATTGTCATGTTTTCTATTGTAGGAAAGCCATAGCTGACTCATTTGAGCGACAGACAGAGAAATATTGGAAATAGTGATTGGTGGTGTCAAAGGTCACTCGTAGCAATGTCAAAGGTCACTTATAGCAATCATGTCAAAGGTCACTCATAGCAAAGTCAAAGTTGTGTAGAAGTCTGCAGTCATGACCTGTGCTTTATGTTCTGAAATCATGAATGTTTGATAACTTTATAACAGACATGAGATGTTTTGAAATGCCATTTGTCTTTCTACCACTGGTTCAGTTTTTAAAGTACATATGCAATATCTTTCTGTTTATAATTGCCTTGTTTTGACTGTAATATGACAAATAGGGGCCTTATCACATTCAGTGAAGTTGTAAACCTACAACTGATTCAAGATGTGAACATTCATTCAGTTGCCTATGGTTTGTCATCATAGCAAAATAGCAAATGGTTCTGTATGTTCACCCTGTGAATGTCAATGTCTGTCAGGTGTGATACCATACTCTGCTTTAGTCTGTAACTAGGACCATGTGACTGAGGAATCGTTGAAGCTACACCATGCTCTGTAAACATCACCAGCCCTCAAAAGGTGACAATGAGTTTGAAAATTCCTTATAAAATTTGCTAAATTGTATGTCAATAACTCTTGAACCGCAATATTGACTTTTTGAGAGAAGGTGGAAGTGTCTTAATTGAATAACAGTTGATCTCTACTTACAAATTTGACCATCTTCGGATTATAATATATAAGAAATGGGTTTTTGGATTCAATCAAACTTTCAAATACTGTGCTTTATGCACAGTTCTCGAAGACACTGTTAGGATTCCAAACATGTTGTTTTTTTGTAAAAAAGCGTGCAGCTGGTCTGATGTCATTTCGGTGCATCAGACGTGCGAAGACCTCATGGTTGGGCCCATTGCACTGAACACCTGAGCTAAAAACATGAGAGCCCATTCTCGATAAACAGGTTCTTAATGAGGGAAGTTTACTAGTCTGCCTGTGTCCTTTTAGCTTTAAGAAAATGGACAGACTTTCTATTTTTGTATGAAGTCCATCAAAAACTACAACAGCGTTTTAGGGTTTTTATTTTGAATACTGATATTTAACAAAATTTAGCCATTTTATTGATACTGTTGTTTTGCTATTAATGTACTTCTCTTTTTTACTAAATTTTACTAAAAAGAGTTGTCCTGTGGTCCAATTAGTTGGAGTTGACTGATTGTTAAGTCATCAATCAAATTGTATAGGTGTTTCATTTTCAGAAATTATGTGCTTTTACTGTCAGAGTTAAAATCTTAAATTTTGTTGATATTTAGTTATTAAATACACTAACTTGTGGATTAGTTCATACATAGCCTTAAACTACTAAAACAATTTTATTCCTTCGTTTTTTATAGGCTAAGGAGCACCCTACTGGCTGGCACTGTTACATGCCTACAACATACAGTGCATGGCAACAAATGAAAGAGTCTGTTCGTTTTCTTAAAGGAGACGGGCAGACTTGAAATCTTCCTTCAGGAAGAACCATAAGGGGGCTCTCGTGTTTTTAGCTCAGGTGTTTTGAGCAATGGGCCCAACTATGAGGCCTGCGCACGTCTGATGCACCACAAATGAAATCAGCCCACTTGAACTGTATTTTTTGTTTGTAATGAACTGACTCACGTCCTAACGATCTTGCCAAAGTCGGACGGAAATAATTGCCAAAATTGACCTGATCATAATTTTTGAGGAGCTTTTAACATTGTCAATTCGGGCAGTTTCTCAAAACATTGTCTTGGAACTTTTGCCATGGTATAGATTTCAAAAACAATTAAGTATTTACTTGGTACTTGCTACTTGTACTTATCTGTGAAAAATGGAAAATCTTGCAAGATCTTTGTTGCACTCGCCCACTCCCGTAATTTTGCGTAGTTTTGCGTGATGTCATTTTTCTTGTATTATGTTTGGTATACGGAAAACCTCTCGACCTCAATTTCTCCACCTTTTAACTACCTAAAGGGAGGTTGGCGGTGTTATCATGCCGGTAAGTTGAAACCGCAGTATGGTCATTTTTTCCTCAAGACATTGTCTCTTGTTGGTGAACACAGGTCTGTGTTCAGGTTATTTATTTTGGATTTCGTGATTTTCCATGCAAGTTGTAACTTTGTTGTAATTCTGAGACAAAAATAAATCTGAGTAAAACAAATGTATAGATTTTAATACTGTGATGATATTGTCTGACAAGCTCAGTATAAAATTAAGTATTAAAAGTTGCTTAACCTTACTTGGGCCGACTGTTCCATCAAAAGTAAACAAAAATCACCTGTTGACGTGTGCAGCAGTAACTAGTCGGCTGCTTCTGACTGCATGAGAAAGCAAGTGTACCATCTGTTTTTCGCTCCTACCTGACTAATTTCCGAGAAACTCAAAAAATGGTAGTATAACAGGTATACCAAAACTTGATAAACCGGAACAGTTCCTGACAAAGTGGAAACCTATTACATTGTTATATTCAGGCTATAAACTAACTGCTAGATGCATTGCAAACAAGCTAAAGAGATTTATAAATGCTTATACATCTAGTGATCAAAATGGTTTTATTAAGGGCAAACACAATGGTGTATGTACACGACTTTTATATGGCATCATCAACTGTACTGAAAACCGTCAAATCCACTGAGGACTCCTTCTGCAATTTGATTTTGAAAAAGCCTTTGATAGCTAATCATAGGATTTCATTTATGAAGTTTTAAAGTTGTTTAATTTTAATGTATCCTTCAGGCAATCGATATACATTTTAGAATAACCCAGTCGCACGCGGCCGGCTTTCTGTCCGAGACCTATCCTCTACAAAGAGGTTGTAGACAGGGTGATCCTCTATGAAATGTCAATTGCTGTAAAACGCAGTAAAAATATAAAGGCACATAGTATAAAATCACTCAGTATTCGGACGATACAACATTTGTTTTAGACGGTTCTCTGGGCTCCTTGGCAAAGACGATGAAGGTATTGGACTACCATGCAAATACTTCTGGCTTGACAACTAATGATTCCAAAACTGCTTTTGTTGTAACCAAGGAGTAACTCTGTACTGATTTTCTTTGTATGCAGTCCTGAGACGATTATTTGAGAATAAACGTTTATGGGACGGTTCCCTTAAAACATGTCACGATTTAAAACTGTTTTTGTTTTTATTAAAGTAATATTAGCAATAACGTGTACGAGATCATTTGGAAAAACTGATATCAACGACGGCATATCCACTGATTATTGAAAATTTGAGATTAATTAAAATCACCAACTTAAACATTTTGTGTCAGCATTGAACCAGCAGCAGAAACAAGCAGAAGATGCATAAAGCACTTAACTCAGCCTTACCCGAACTCAAATTCTGTAAGCTTAAACCGGGGCATATTTAGCAGTCGATGGCGTAGTTGGCGAGCCCATAAAATCAGTGACTACCCTTCGGGGAGGGGTGGTGCGACATTGATGGGGAACAATCGGTGGCAATGGCAATGGCAATGACCACGTAGTCCTACATTTGTGGCTACTGGGCATCTCGCTGGTTGGTAGTAACAATTAAGCTATGTTCACGTCAGAGGCAAAACGACCTCCCCTGCAAGGCAAAACGTCTACTCGTTAATTGAAGCAAATCTAAAGCCTTAGTTCGCTGTCTTAAGACAGAAGGCGTGGTCAATTGGCAACGCCTTCTGCTGGCTCAATCTGTTTGCTGCAGCTCTTTATCCAATACAGTTATCTGATCACGAAAACAAATGCAAGAATAGATAATCTACATTAGTAGATTAGTATTTTGCCTTCGATCAGCAAAAGTAAGAAAAAGGACACCTGTTTTCAGCAGCCCCGTCACCAAACCCCTGGCGCCGATCGGTGCTCGCGGGGGGAGGGGGGATGGGGGGCACGGGGGGAAGCCTGTACCCTGTTTGAATATCTATCCACTGAAGATCGAACTGTGTCCTTGTGAAGTGGTGTCTGTTTTGACTCAAGCTGATCCAGAATATGTTGCCTTGGCACAGCGCCTAATTCTGCTAATGGACGGATCTATGGATGTACGATGACACTTGGCTACCTCAAAACCCAAATAGTGCCTAGTGGTTTGGTAACTGGCCCAATTATACTGCACCCACCAGAATTAGTGAGGAACATGATATGGCAACATTCCACAAACGTTTTGAGTTGTAAAAGTCACATTTCTTGTCGCGGGATTTCCAAAATTCAAAAGTTTAATCGTGTGCAGTTCACGAACTATTCAAATATTCTATCTAAAAAACTTTCTAAAAACTTTCAAAACGATAATCTAAAAATACCACTGTCGACCCTGTGGATCTGATCATAGAGAACGATAACATATCAGCAGGCTGAGGCGATGTAATTGGCTATATCTGCATGGTGTCTTTGATCTTTGAGGCACATTCTGTGGTACGCAAACCGATCGAGTTAATCAAACTAGAACGGTGGGGGTGTCAACGTTGGATTCTTTTTATGACACAAGTGCTCGTTACACAATGAAGAATTTACTTAAGATTGCGTAAGTCACTGTACGCAAAAACTTAAGCTATAGATCTCGTGCCGGTGACAACTGTTGTTAGCTGTTTTATAAGTCTTGGCAATTGCCCATTAAATTACCCACCGTATAACAATGAGAAGCAAAACTGCAGGCTGTCCCCGCCAGTCACAGAGTGCGGACGAAGCCAAGAACGAACATTAATATCAGCAGCTTGCTGTGTCCAAATCGATGTAATTGTCCACAACTGGATGGTTCAAAATTTTTTGAAGATTGCTCGCGGATTTCAAGGCTGGTGATTAGTGAGCCTGTCGAGTTGGCCAATCTCGACTGGTACGTGTGGGTGACAGTGGCAGATCTACGATTTCAGTAAGGGGGGGGTTTAGGATTCGAGAGAATCCGAGGCGCGTAGCGCCGAGGAGAAGGAAGGTCGCGAGAGGGTTTCCCTCCTCCCGTGTGAGATTTTTTGGGATTTTTAGTAGCTAATTTCGTTTTTCTGGCGATTTTTTCCAGTTTTTATTTTTGATCCTGTCCCGAGGGGGGGTTTAAACCCCCTGAACCCCCCCCCCTGTAGATCCGCCTCTGGGTGACACTGCCTTGGAATGCTAATCATGTTACGTAGTTTACAAAAATACTGACCATGTTATATTTTCTTGAACTTTTCATGAACAGAGGACGAATTCCTTATTCCGGTTCACATGCTAGGGTTAATACTCGGTTCACATACCAGAGCTAATGCCCGGTTCACATGGTGGCTAGAACACTAGCAGCCGATTTCATAAAGGTGGTTTAACAAAACCAGGGTCCGGTCTCAAATCTTTGTACTCGAAATGAACTCGAAACTATTTTTGGCAATTTCTCTGCTCCTTTTGTGCGAACTTAAGATAATTGGTTATCAGACTGTGCTCGAATACATCATAGTTTATGCATAGGAATTTCTAGTTCAAGTTTGCCCTTAAAGACCCTTATATTCGTGCTACAAACTCGAATAAAAACTCGAAATTTCGAGTTCAAACTGGAACTTATTGCTTTAATATTGGGTTTACAAACTGTGAACTAAGGGCAATAAATTATCTACGTAAGTTATTGTGTACTCGAGCATTGAATAATAGACACTTATCTTGAGTTCGCCCAAAAGTAGAGTAGAAAATGCCAAACCTAATTTCGAGTTCCATTTCGAGTAAAAAGATTGGAGACCGGGCCCAGGTTTTAGACTTAAACCTGGTCTTCCTAAACCTGGACTAATTTTAGACCTGACTTGCATTTCACCAACATGATTTAAGAGTCTGAAAGCCTGGTTGCTAGATGAGGGAGCTGGTTCAGTAAAACCAGGTTTAAAGTCTCAAAGGCACCCCACTGTGTCGAGCTGGGTAAACCCAACAAAGAAACTATTGAAGTGCTTCAATGAAACCTTGATCACATGGGTATACAATGGCATACACTAGTAGAATCAGTGCACACGTTTACGAAAAACATCTAAAAGCTTTTCTCATGTGGAAAACTGTAATTTCTGTAATCAACACACACACATTAAAGAACATGCTTCCGATTAAATTTAACATGTTACATGCCCAAATTTATTTCCTTGTCATTTTAGTATTTATTTTCTGCGGCCAAAGCGGGGGGCAAGACCCCTTCCTGGCAACATTAAATCGGAGAACAGTGGAGGTGGAACTCACCTAGATTATTGCCTCCCGGTGTGGGGTGTTACATCAGGCAAGGATATGAAAACCATCCAGTTTATCCAAAGTAGGGCTTCCCAGATTATTCTGGGAGATGTTTGTGTTAGAGATATTAGTATCGAAAACCTTCATAAAGAGACTGGTATAATGAAAATTCACACAAGACATCAATTCCTATCTGCTTGTTGTATGTACAAATGTTTTAAAGGCCTTGTCCCATCTTACTTATGTGCTAAGTTTAAGATGACTACTAATCGCTAGGTCCTCATCATTATCTGATTTCAGTCTTCCTAAACGCAGAAGCGAGACTGGGAAAATATCGTTTTCCTACAGCGGGCCCTTTTTATGGAACTCTCTCCCTGCAGATGCCAAATCTACATCATCCTTTCTAACCTTTAAAAGAATTGTAAGAAATAGATTTAACTCCATGTAGTGTCTAAATTGCATGTTCATTCATTTGTTATTTATATATTATCTTACTTTTACTAATTATTTATTGTCTGTTTTAATTTTTTATATTTATATTTTCTTTATTTTTTTGTTAATTATCTTGTCTTAATGTCTTTATCTTTTATTTATCATATTTTATTTTTTATTTTGCTTCATCAGTCTTTCCATGTTAATTTCTTATTCTTTGCTTATTACTTAAATTTGTCTTTCATTGTGTAATTCTGTTTTTGTCTTACTATCTGTTTGTTTTTTACTGAGGGCTCCCATGGAAAGCAGTGTGAACTGATGGGGCTACCCTCATTGTAAATATTACATTAATAAATAAGTCAGAAGAATCAGAAGATGCTGTCTTTAGTCAAATCCGTAGCGCTTACGCCCTGCTCGACCAGTCGTATTCTGAGAAATCCGCAGGACACACTCCAGCAAGTACTGTTCTTCGCATAAGCGGATCCACGGGGGTCAAGGGGTCCGGAGTCCTCTTTTTTCCCTTGAAATTAGTGATATCAAATCTATAATTATCAAATTGTTGACTTGGCCCCCCTTTAAAAAAGTTCTTGACATTCCCCCCATCCTGGATCTGCCCCTGCTACGTTTGATCTTGTGTCATAGTAAAACTGAATATTGAAAACACCGGTAGTCCATTTTCGCTCTAAAACCGTTGCAAATGCTCTCCACGGCATTATTCAGTTGTACCTATACCATGCATGCAAGTCTGACATGTTTAACAGTTAAACCTGGGTCTGACCAAGTCTCAAGTTAAACATGGTTTAAGATTTTAATACAGGTCTAAAGAATATAGACCTCGTTGGTGAAATGAAAACTGACTTAGACCAGGTCTAAACTGGAGTGAAACCAGGTTTTACTAGACCACTGGTCTAAAAGTTAAACCATCTTTATGAAATGCAGTTTATCTTTAAACCTGGTCTAAGTCCAGTGTAAACCAGGTTTAACTTTAAACCACCTTTATGAAATCGGCTGTAGGGTTTTCGCTAGCACATTCGCTAACAGGAAAGACGCCGGTGATCGTAAGGGTCTCTTTTGCTTGCGCTTTCCTGAAAGTTTTAATTACCCCAAAACTTAGTTGGCGTTTTTGCTAGCAGTTTTGAAGCCACATTGCTAACTTCAAAGGACAAATATGCTCAGGGGTAAGTTGCCTTTGTTCTGTTGTCACATCAATCAATTTATGCAAAGAGTGAACGTGGGTTTTGACATATTTTCAATTCTAAGGGACTCAGATGGTGAGGAAACAAACAACTTACTCTTCACGAACATTCCTCAGTCTGACTGGCTATCCTTTTTAATAGCATTTTAGCCACTGAAACTGCTAGCGTTTCACCACTTGTTTGATGACCAAACATCTAACTCTTACGTAGCCCAAACTGTCAATCATTATCGTGACGCCAATTATATTTTCCTGAGTAGGTATAAATTACGAGGAACGTGAACAGTATTGGCGTTGCCAGAAGGTGTGTGGTCGGCTGAAGCATACCGATTCAAAGATTAGTTCCTGGCAGACACAATGTCGATGGACGGTGAAAATGAGCAGTTCGATTTCTGGCTAAACCATAACACAACTCGAACGGCAGTTTGTCCTTGCGACCAGCAGCTCGGATGGCTTTACGTCATTGTCATTGTCAGCATCAGTTTATTTTGTACTATTGTCAATCTGTTAAATATCTGTATTTATGCAGTCAGCAACCTCCAAGCACTTGGTGGTATCTTCATGTTGGAGCTAAGTTGCACCGATTTAGTCATCGGTTTAGTTTCTTTCGCGTCAGTGGAACCAGCCTACTACGGAATATGGCCGTATGACGATGCATTGTGCACATTCATCGGCACTGTAAAAACTTTGGCGTTCTTCATATCCATTACAACTCTTGCCATGATCACTCTGGACCGATTCTTCAGAATAACAAAGGGTGTTCGTTACATACTCTTCATGACAAAAAGAAAACAAATTGGTTTGATATTTGTTCAGTTTGTCTTAATAGCGTTGGCTTGTATCCAGCCACCCACAGGATGGAGAACTTACACCTATGTGTCACCCGTGAAATCATGCGCTCCGTTTTATCAACCAGGTAATATCACTCAAGGAATAGCTAATTCGGCAGCAATAGGCATTCCACTGATAATCATGTTCGTGTGCTTCTGGAAAGTGCGAAAAATTGTCATTCGTCACCGACGGGCCATTCGTGCCACCTTCCCATCAACGCTGGCGTATTCGGAGGAGGTTATAAAACACGAGTTGATGTGCAGTCAACAAAAACTGAAACACTTTGTTACCAGTGCTCTGCTCATCGGCGGATTTATAATGTGTTATATTCCAATGTTGGCAATACAAGCGATGGAGAAATGGGGCTATGACCCAGACAAGGAATACAGCGCCCAAATGAGAGTTGCCCTGTTCATAGCTTACTGGATAATGACGTGTGGCAGCTTCATCAACTTTTTTATTTACAACTGGCGGTGTGAAACTTTCCGCCAACAGCTGCGCTTGTTACTGGGAAGAATTAAAAAGTATATTTGTAAACATCCCGTCGCGTATTAGCTCGAAATAACCATTCAAGTCAAGGCAGAATTATTGTTGATAAACTAAGAATGCCTTCCAATTGTACAACTGCAATGTTTAAAAAGAGAAAGCAACCATTTTAATGTGATTTTTTATAAAAATACTATTCGTTGGTTATCCCAGACGTATTTTTCAGTTAATAACGGGTTTCCGTAATTTAATTAATTAGTCGGGCCTTTCTCCGGAAGTGAGGTTTAGGGGGTTAAGAATTTCCCACCATTTTGTTTTCATATAGCCTGACTGCGTGAGCTGTCGAGTCAGTCAACCTTGGTTGTGATAAGTTCAGTCGTCGTTTGCGTTTGTTTACGAGTCAGTCAACTCGCCGCACGGTTGCTCCGTTCCGAGATCGATGTACTCATTATCGTCTCACGCGCACTTTGGGTATACCATCGCTTTCCGAAAGATGACACACTCCGCCCTACTTCTAGCTCGTTCGTGTGAAGAACGCAGCTTTACCCATCCACGCAATATACAAAGCAGTGAAGAAATGCCGAGTGTGTGGCAAAGTATTTTCTGCCGTCGGATTACGAAAGAGACGTGTACTCGGAATTGATGGAAGTTCCTGCAAGACAACGATGTTGATTAGCGGCAGCGTCCCGTCGCCACTACCCAAGAGTGCAGTTTTGAAGTGAGCTGCAGCCTCTACAGTGACTGGAGCCCCTTCATCTAATGTCGCTCGTACAATTCCGGGATCTAGCAGTGATTAGCCCTGTTCTGGTGTTATTTCCATCCCAGAACCTGTAAGCAGCCCTGCAGAGATGTCGTGTAGTAGGAGTGAATACATGCGCAGTTCGACACCCAGTGAGGAGGACAGTTCGTCGTTCAGTGAACAGGCCGGTGAGCCAAACTTTACCAGTTTATTGTGGACTCAAGTATTTGAGTTATTTAGAAGGTACCAAGTGTGCGGCAAGGGAGTAAAGCGGCGGAATGTAAGCGGTTTGGGTGCTCAAGTCACCGTCCAGTGGGAACAGCATAGGCTTTCGTTTGAGGTCGGCATTACAGTGTACACCATGCATTTGGACCAAGACAAAGTGGAAAACCTGTGGAAGTTATTTTTTACTAACTTTATACCAATCTGCTCTTAATTGGGGCATGTTTTCGTAGAATTTAACAATAAAGAAAGATACATTCATGACAAAGCAACGGTATCAATAACATTTTAATTCAATTCCTAACAGCTCTTTGCAGTACATTGGATAAAATGTAATATCTAAAAGTTTGAATCCGATCAGCCGTTCCTGAATTACGATGTTTCGATGTGAGTCTGCCAAATTTGAAACTTTTTTTAAGGCCCTACATAACCACACCATGCCACAAAAAACTAATGTGTTTTGCACCAGTTTCTATCTCTTCGATAACATCATGTCCAGTTTTAAGTGACTCCATAAACCCGAAGGACTGTAACGCCAACTGAGAGTTTGCGACACCGAGATTATGCGGACTATAGCCGCGAGAGTTTGAGCTGTGAATTTTCGGTTATCCGCTTGACTGAGTGTTGTAATTATGTAATGAAGCCTAACTTCATTGTCTCATTCTGATTTCGTCATTTTAGTTGACGCAACTTAGGCGGTGAACGAAAATCTGCAGCTACTTTCGACAATCTTTCAGTCAATTTTGACGCTAGGAGTTTTCCAAAAGTACATTATGTGTGTTACTGATTTTACAGTTTATGTTTGCTTTGGAATTATAAATGAAAAATGTTCTCGTAAAATACGGAAAACTACTCGTGTATTTATCTGCGTAGCTATGTATGTGTGTCGTTGTATATTTATGCATGTATAGTTCTGTAGCAGCCCTTCGTTAACATAAACTTTGTTGAATACACGACTGGACTTTCTGTTTGAAACATAACGCGAAATGATCGTGATAGAATCTCAGGGGTTCCAGGGCCTATAAACTTGACACGCTTTTATAAGCGATATCAACAGTTCATTACCCACTCGGCTGTGGCGGCAATAATTACGCCTGGTCTGGCAATGGAACTACTTTTAAGTGAATGGTGAGATGCCTTGAACTTCAACACAACATTCACTTATGAAACTTTTTCGGCGGCCAAATTTCCGATTCAATAACACCGCGCGACATTACGTTTATACAGTACATGTACAGCACTTGTTCGACAAGTGTGTGCAGTTAACCCAATATATCTACAGAATTAGAAGGTTCAGGAAAAGCACAATCGAGTCGCATTATAACGTACCTGTCGTTTATCACGTTCGATCGCTCCAATATACTCTCTCTACAATTCGTTTTTAACGAACACGGATACAGAACTTGTAACACATGAGTGTTTGTGGATGGTATAACCACCAAATAACTGTGTCGAGGTCGAACCGCCGTGCAGTATTTATCGTTATGTGGTGGTCTTAAAAAGATCACAATAATGTTCGTGGAATATAAATCGAATTCTGAATTAAAAACTTTCGGTAAATTTTCAACAATTTTAGAGTCATTTTTTTGTCCAACTTCCTTCTGGATTTTCGCCATTACTTTCGACAAAAATCGTTAACTCTTGAAATTAGTGTCATTTTTCGTCCGATTTTCATCGGGATTCTCGCTTTACGACAAAAATGTATGTGCTTGAACACGGTCACCCGTCACTCTCATTTTGAAACGGCATAAAACGACGAAACTTTACAGCTCATACATGTGCTCCCGGGACCCTTGAGAACGGATTACTTAGAATATTGTGGCTCTGCGCAAATTAGATCGTTGCGGATTCATAAATTCGTGAAATTTGTTATTTTGTCAGGCATTTTAACTTAGATTTACGCTAATTTCTGTGTACTTACTTTGAAATTTTAAGTATAAATTAAAATCTTAACGGATATAAAATTCAAAACAAAGGAAACCGCTTTACCGCGTAGAAACACTAAAAGTTGCTTCAAACTCGGTTGATCTGACCGAAGCGACCTTAGCTAAAACTTCATCGATATTTACGGAGAGAGCACGTGTGGAGGTCAAAATTTCAGTACGAAAATTTCGAATCTTCGATTAGTTTAAATCCATCCGAAGAGCGAAAAAGTGAAAACAGAATTTTTGTTTCGTTAGGCAACTCTTATCTAAACGCCATCAGCTAATGTGTATTAGCATGAAATCGCATGTTACCGGCCAAATAAAGGCATCTCAGGTTTACTCAGGAATTTAGACCAACCCGAAAAGGAGGGGAGGATTTTCGGGCCGATCTATCACGACCAAAACACGCTATGAGCTAATACACATTCGCTCGTAGTGTCGAAACAATCCCCTTTCTTTAGGCGTTCAGTTATGTAGCAAAACACTAAGAGACATAACAGACAAACAAATTAAAACACAAGCGAAATTTCGAGACCGCATTGTGTCCTCATCAGGCAATGAGTGAAAAGCGGAACATAATACGAACTGAAATAAACTGTGAAATACACAGTGACAGCAGGAAGAGGGGCATAACGGAAGCAGAGAGCGTGACTGAATGTATCACACGGTAGGAATCTCAGATGCTTAACGGAAGAGAGCCAGCGTGTGACTTGCTCCTTCGGCGCATGTTTTTCGTGAATGTTCGATAGGGTTTTCAAAATCTTTAACTGAAATGTTTCATTTTCAACACAGCGAATAATGATATTCTACACTATTTATTGCCTAGTTATTTTCCGGCCATGTTGGTGTAAAAATGATCTTGAATGGACCCGCCCTGCAAGTGCATGGAATACACCGTGTATCCAATGTAACGCTATTCACGAGAATGAGGACGAAGACTTTCGTCCGTGTGACATATGAATTGGCAAACAACATCACATCTCGTCCCTGGTTGTAATCTTTCACGACTGGGGTTGTTTTTCCCGACAAGGCGATGTGACGTAATTGTATTTTGATAATAAATAATTACATTCAATCTATCAGCTGGTTTGACCACCTTAACATTATCCCTTACAATCTTCTTAAGCACAGGTTCCTCACTCAGATAGTTCACTTCTGAAAGATTCCCGGCGATCATACTCTGTGCCAAAATAAATGCTTCTTTTATTTACTTTCAGTTGCACACCTTTCCTTCTTTTCTTCCTATCTGAGTCGATTAGTTTGGATAAAGGTCCTCTTTTCTTGGCCATCCTCCCACTGTCAGCCATCTTATCTCGTCGTGTCTTGTAAGTCCCTGCGGTTATTTAACGCAGCACCGTCTTGAGTCGTACAGTGAGTACGGGTAATAATTCAAATCAGGTATATGATCAAATCCCCAGAAGTGGTCCAATCATGAAAGATCACAGATGCAGGCACAAAACACATATATACGTGTAGCACAACTAAGTCCAGGCATAGTAATCGTAAGAAACATGAAAGTGTGCTACTTTTAGCCACAAATTCAGTTTTGTGGAGCGTCTATCGTTTATAAAAACGAACAGTGTTGACGACCTGTGTATTTATGAACTTACAATTAAAAAACACAGTTTTATGCAAAAAAATCACTGATATTTTCATATCAGCCGAGGCTATGACTTTCCGTTTACACGCTCGGGCGTTTATTTGGTGTTACTGAAATGCCTGAAAATTTTCATTTTCCGAAAACACGCCCATGGGCTTATCTATGGAAAACCCCGGTAATAGTTGTTGTTAAACCTATATCGTGGGCCAAGTACGATTTATTACTGTAATAATTCGCGATTTATTTCAGTAATAATTCTTTAGCCAATCAGAAGCCAGGAATAATTAATGTAATAAATATTTATTCCAGTAATAAATCTTAAATGCTGTAATGAATATTTATTACTGTACTTATTCCTGGCATCTGATTGGTTGATTTAATCCAGTGAAAATTTTTAGTTCAATAATAAATATTAGTTATTGCAATAAATATTTATTACAATAATTGTTTTTGGCTTCTGGTTGGATGATTTATCCCAGTATTCTACGTATAGTCATAGTTTTATTCAGCTGCTTGTTTGGCGTATATGTTGCGCGGTACCCGGCTTATGGGATTAATTAGTTAATGGTCGCAGTTGGGCAGTTTGTGTATGGTATTGGTTACCTGTAGTAGAATAGATAGTACGGGCTCCAGTTAATTGTGTATCGTTGGTGTAACTAGTATTTGTTAGGCCTGTAATATGATGGAAGGCGGAGCCTTAGTTGCGGGAGAAAGCCAACAAATGGTATTCGATACACTGGTCGACCATTTTCAAGGTGAATGATACAAGTTCCGTATTATGAATAAGGTTACTAAAGCAGAACTCGGCAAAATGATCGGCACAAGGTTTTTGCCGTAGTTGAAACGAACCCATGATTTCATGGCCTCTGAGACCTATTTGCTGCTCCACAGTCTAACCATAACAGCTTGTACGCAGGGTGTTACAATATTTTGAGCAATATGACCAATGATACTGTCTTTTGAATACTTCTTATGTCAAGCACGCGCAAATTGAAAATTCAGGACCAGGGCTGACGGGAGACTTAACGGGTCGTTTTATTTTCATCTTCGGTGCCTGTCTGCGAGCTAGATATTTGGAATATTCCATTATGTATTTATGCTTGGCCCTCTCGTCACGACAAGTTTTCACGAGTCATGAGATACAACTTAATCGACAACATGTTAAGTTTATCTTGGCGAAGTGCTTGCAAAGCGAATATTCACTTAAAATTAAAATAGAACACTGAACATCTAATCAAAATATATCTATGGTCATATCGTTGTTAACTGACAGAAGACTGGAGGATCTGTTACGCCGTTTCGTTAATTTATTGTACACGCAAACATCGACTTGAGCGACGAAAACAGATTTTGGCTATCTCGTCATGTTGAACATGCTGGTCATTTTTTCCATAAAAAACGACTGGAACAAAGTCTGATTAAGTTGGTTTTTTTTCTAACGCGAACCAATATGTACAAATATTTTCGGTGACTGGCGACGATAAACGTCTCATGCTGTGACTGGATGTTCGAAAGAAAATACCGAAGCGAGACTTTTACTTTTCAACTATTTGACTGCCATTTTCCAGTCCGCTCAGGGTGTTTACTAAAGGTTACAGCCGTACAAAAGTTATGTTTCAGTCATGTGACAAACTGCGACAAAATGTCGATGCATTGCTTTGAGACCTTCTACAGGCCCACTGTCACAAGTGATGATGTATTTACACCGCTCCTGAACGCGTCCAGCCAACCTCCTTGCTTGAGAAATTTTGGAAGTATATGTAATGTTTTTGTTAAATAGGCCAGTGCAACATTGCAATGACGGCTTCCATGTGGTTGCCGCCATTTTTCACAGTGACAACAAGATTATTTTGTTTTTATTGCAGATAACCGCTCGTTCGGTATCATCGTTTCATCGCTTGACTTGTAACTGCATCGCTTGTGAGCGTTTGTTCGTATCGCTCTACCGAATAAAGTGCGTTATGCAAACGGTCTCACTGTATTCTTTTATTCATCCCTGTAGCCGGACGCGCCTACATGTACATTGCATGTATAATGCTGATTTGATTTCCGAGAAGTGATGTTAACTATAGTATTTACCTATACTCGAGAAATAAAATTAAAAAATGAGAAGTTTACCCTGTAAATAAGTCAATACTTTGTGTTACCGACAGCATAAAAGGGCTTAATTTATACTTTTTTTAAAAATAGTCCATCAAAATGCTGATAAGGGTTGGTGATCGGTGCCAGGAGTGAAATATCTGCCACACGGAAGAGATGCCAGTGTTCTTCTGCGAAAATACAGGAGGGGCTTCCCGTTTAGAAGCGGAATACTTGCGTTTGGTGGAGGAAAATTGAGAAGAGAAAGCTACAGATTGTTCGACACCATAATGCACTTTGAGCAGGACTGCACAACTTAAGCTACAGTTGGGGGCATCTGTGGACACATAGGTACGAAGCTCGGGGTCGAAATGACAAAGAACCATGAAGATGCCACTTTCTCCTTAAATTGAGTTATGACTTGCTGAGCTGCAGTCCACTGAAAAGGCATATCTTTGCGAAGCAGCTCAGTGGTGGAATGGCTCAGTGATGTCAGCATAGATGGAGACTAACCTCAGATAGATATTGGTGGCAACAACAAATGGCAGGAGTTTCTTCGCAGTGTCCGGAGAGAGAATGTTCAGGATAGCCTCAATATTTGACTGTAAACGAAACACTCTATATACTGACACATGAAACCCTGTGAAGTCAATTTCAGACTGCGGGAACTGAAGCTTTTCATCATTAAGACTCCAGTGATGGTCCGCCAGTCTTGACAAAAGGGTTCGGAGATGCTGATCATAATCTACCCGGTCACGGCCTTGGACCACAACGACGTCGATAAGATGCGTTGTTCCTGGACAGGACTGCACAACTGAGAAAAGGGTCTCTTGGAAAGCCGAAGGTTCAGAAGATAAACTACAAGGCATTCTCACATAACGAAAAAGCCTACAGTGGAATATAAAGGCTGTCAGGTTACGACTTTCTCAAGCTAAATGTATATGAAAGTAAATCTGCAGCGTAGAACGAGTTTTGAGAAAACCCTGTGTCGAGCCGGCAAAAGTCAACTCATGGAGTGTTAGGAGAGGATATTTGTGAAGGAGAATCGCCTTGTTGACCTGGCGTATAGACAAATAACGTCCGTTTTCTGTCTCGCGACAACAGTATTAGATATCCAGGGTGATTGCTCGACAGTTTCCATGGTGCCTTGTTCGTCTTCAAGGCAGACTAATTAGGCAGACACCTCGAGCAAGAGGCAAGCGGCAAAGTTTCTGCGAAACAGGCGGGACAGAGGAGTTGACTCAGGATCGGTGGATGTAACTAGAAACGAGACCAAACCCACGAGACAAGGATGAGATCTGATCTTTTTTCTGAGACAAACATCGGCACCAGTGTCGGGAAATCAAGGGTGCAAAACAGGTCGTTCTTCACAATACAGCTGTCACTGCGCGCAATGTTTAGAGGAAAGTCGTGCATAAAGCTATAACAGCAACAAAATGACAGATATGTAATGAATGCTTAACAGGGGAATTTTGAAACAAACATAGGCCGAAGGGTTAATGCAAAGGTAACTTTTAGTCATATTAGTTTTTTATTTTTGGTGGTCTGGCGAAGACTCTTTCTGTTGCCCCTTCGCCACGTCATTGCCTTGCGTAATGCTGACTCGAAGCTTTATTTTCTTGAACGTTTAATGAATAGAGAGGGAATTTCTCATGTCAGGTATCGTGCTTTATGCACTAATAAAAATGCTCGCAGGAATTGTTTTCTAAAGTGTGACAGTTTTGCATGAGGAGCTATCAAAGTAGGACTTTAAGAGGATTTTTGTATAAAGTTTAAAATTGAATAAAACGAAAACGAAACGATAATTTAGAAAACTTTAACAGAGCATTTGTGATTTTATCTTGAACAATAACGTTGTGCGAAATTTGGTGATCTTATCGATCATGTACTTTTGTTACAAAAAACCATGGTCGCGCGACCTAATTAATGGCAGATTGGTACCGAGTCGAAAATCCGATTCTACGGAATTTCTGTTTTTAGAAAATATATTATACTTTTGATGAGTTAAAATCTATAGTTTTGGCTAAATGTACAGTCTTGTCGACAATGTACTACATGACCTTAATGCAAACCACAGCCACGAGAGCCGTATCGACCAGGAAGGTCCCTCATAGGCCATCTTTCCTTGTACAGCTTATGCATTTCCTTAAGTGCCAGCAAAAATTTCTTACGCTTTTTGAATAAACCATTACTCATTTACGTGCAAGTGAATGCCATAAACCTTGTCATGACGAGATTCTAAATGTCCAAACAACCAACCGTCAATTTAGGGCTGAACCCAAGCTGTCAATCATATCTTGACGTCAATCACATCTTACAATTTACGTAACATTAATTATGACAAACTGGCAGTATTGACGTGACCAGAAGGGGCGGGGTAGACGGAACCAACGAATTCAAACACTAGTTCCTGGAAGGCATCAGACATTGGTTAATGACGTGATGTCGATGGACGCTGAGAATGAGCAGTTAAATTTCTCGCTAATTAAAGACACAGCTCGAACGGCAGTTTGTCCTTGCGACCAACAGCTCGAATGGCCTTACGTCATTGTCATTGCCAGCATCAGTTTATTTTGCACTATTGTTAATCTGTTAAATATCTGTATTTATTCAGTCAGCAACCTCCAAGCACTTGGTGGTATCTTTATGTTGGAGATAAGTTGCACCGATTTAGTCATCGGTTTAGTCAGTGGAACCAGCCTACTACGGAATATGGCCGTATGGCGATCAATTGTGCAAATCTATCGGCACAGTGAAAACTTTGGCGTTCTACGTATCCATTACAACTCTTGCCATGATCACTCTGGACCGATACTTCAGAATAACAAAGGGTGTTCGTTACATACTCTTCATGACAAAAAGAAAACAACTTGGTTTGATATTTGTTCAATTTGTCTTAATAGTGCTGGGCTGTATCCAGCCACCAACCGGGTGGAGAACTTACACCTATGTGTCACCCGTGAAATCATGCGCTTCGTCTTATCAATCCGGTAATACCACTCAAGTACCAGGCACTTCGGCAGCAATAGGCATTCCACTGATAATCATGTTAGTGTGCTTCTGGAAAGTGCGCAAAATTGTCACTCGTCACCGACGGGCCATTCGTGGCACCATCCCATCAACGCTGGCGTATTCGGAGGAGGTTATAAAACACGAGTTGATGTGCAGTCGACAAAAATTGAAACACTTTGTCACTAGTCCTCTGCTCATCGGCGGATTTATAATGTGTTGCATTCCAGTGTTGGTAATACAAGTGATACTGAAAGGTGGCTATGAGCCACACAAGGAGTACAGCGCCCAGATGAGAGTGGCCCTATTCATAGCTTACTGGATAGTGACGTGTGGCAGTCTCATCAACTTCTTTATTTACAACTGGCGATATGAAATTTTCCGCCAACAGCTGCACTTGCTAGTTAGAAGACTTAGCAAGTTAATATATTCGTAAAAATGCCGGCATGGAGTAGCTCAAAATAACATTTCTAGTCAAGCCAACATTAATTTAGATACTAACTGAAATTAACTTCTTAGTTAAAAGGCCGAAGCCGGTCTGTCTTGTGACTGACCACCAACTATATTTAAGGTATTGTATGACCTTATCAACATTAAGTATGTGTGCAATGTACCTACCCAAATTTATTCACAACAATACATTTTAACTCAATAAAGGGATATATTTTATAAAAATATTAAACCTGTAGAGTTTGAGTTTTGTCTTTTATACCAATTTGCCATTAATTGGGTCATGTGGTCATATCTTTTTAGCAAAAAAGGTATATTATAGCAAAACAATGAAATCAATGATACTACCAAAATTCGTTTGATATAAAGGCCTGGAAACGTGATTGCAATTTTCGGATCATTTCATTTTCGTTTTACTTAATTTTTATAGAAATAAATAAAGGGCGTTTGAAAATCCTTCGACTTCATATGAAACTTTCTGATACTGCGCTGTTTTTTATACAAGTATGTTGTTAACTGGATCTTCTCACGACCATGTTTTTAGTAGAATTTAACAAAACAGATAGGTACATACATAGCAAAACAACCGCATCAATGATATTTTACATATAATTCATAACAGCGTTTTGGAGACCAGTCCAATCACTCAGCCGTTTGTGTGACAAGACGTTCCGAAGTCAGCCAGATTTTGAATTTTTTTAAGGTCCTACAAAACCACGTCATGCCACCAAAAACTTCCGTATTTTGCGCCAACGTAGATTAACTAGGTGCCGCCGATAGCACCACATTCACTTTTACATGACACTCACTAGACGATAGATGCGCGCTAAGCTGCTACAAGTAACCCCATTACGTCTACGGATCAAGACTGTTGTTACGTATGTCACGCTTGCGATCTATTGAGCAAGATTATCGTCAGCCGGCCTTATTGCTTTGCACCATTAAAACACGAAAAACACGATTCAAATCCCTTATGGATATATTAATTTTTCCAACTAAAGAGTTGTTTATTTCATAATTGCTCAGTTTTTAGAATATGGAAAGCCAAAACATTCTAACGAAATTCTTTTTGTGGTGGTAACCAAGTTAAATTAATCAAGGAAGAGCCTGGCTTTTTATGACATTAACTTATTGCAAGATTTTCTTTTGCTTACATTTTACCCACGTCCTTCCAAGATGTATAGTTATAAATCTTTGCACCGTGCCTGCTGTATTAGCCCCTCAAAAACACCTGTTATACAAGATCGATCCAAAATTAGCAAGACTGCTAAAATCAAGTTGAGATTGTTTATTTACAAATATCAAAGCTAAATTTATTATTTTTTGTTTTTGGAAAATCAGAAAACATAGACGAACAGCATCACCTTAACTAAGCGATATGATGCTGCAGGTTCATGAGAAAAAATTCTTCAAGAGCTTTGAGTTGCTATTATAGTTAGTTCATTTTAATTAGTATTCTAGAAATCCTTGTACTGTTATTATTATTTTTATATGTATTTATGTTTGTACGTATTTATATAGAACCTAATATCTCCAGACAATTTCAACACGGCGTGTGTGTGTGTGTGTGTGGGTGTTTGTGTGTGTGTGTTTGTGTGTGTGTGAATGGCGCGTGAAAGTCCTTCCCCCGCTCCCCTATCCAGGTACATTTTATTGCCTTATATATCTATTAGTCGCTATTATATACTTTTGTTAAAGCTATAACTGAGGCACCCAACCTCAGAATGGCTACGTGATGTTGTCTGGGCAATAAATGTATTAAAAATAAAAAGTTAGTTCATTGCCGTTCATGAGTAGAAAAGCGGGTTCGAAAGACTGGAAATGTGGTAGATGAGAAAGTAGTTACAGCTCATAAAAAGCAATTGTATAATGAGATAAAGAATGTGTTAACAACGCCCGCGGGAACCGTGAGGAATAGGCCTACTACCATGTGTAGAATTTGTGCTATTGTGAGTTCAGGGACAAATTTTACTTTATTTATTCATGCAGTGATCTTACCTACTGCCGACATTATGATTTCTTGTTAATTTATGAACATTAAGTTATTGATTTTTCTCAAAAGGCACTCGTTTAATGTATATGTGAAGCGAATTATGTATTTTTGAAAACTTTAAGCGTCGAGACCTGCACTGGATATCATTAAAGCGAATTTAATTTCCAAAAGCTATCAAATGGAATATAACGGGTCATAAGCTAGCTTGGCCCCGCCGACTTGAGTCCAAGTTTTATGAAAAGTGATTTTTAAGAGACTGTAAAATTCCTAACTAAACCTTTACAGGGCGGTTAGGCCAAGTGCAAAGTCTCTGACCCAAAATTATTGATTCACAACTCTGCTGAATTATTTTTAAAATGCAATGTCATCGATAATAATCACATTTTAATATTTGCGTCCAGGAATAGCGAAGCGGTGCTAAAAGATCCAATTTCTGACTTAACTTTGAGGTCGTGACGAATCAAGCCCCTAAGCAAGACGTAAAATTTGTTGGCAGATGACTGTATAGTGTAAGAAACTACGTATCTTTGTGCGTGAATGGCCCCAAATAGGGAATCAACTGAGTACCCCAAATCTGCAGCGTATTTGTGGAATCGCTGATTGTCTTTTCTTATGCTGTTTTAGTTTCATTACTAATTTAGCTTTGATACAAATCGACCATGAACTCTACGTTGAATTGTCATAATAATTAGAGACAAATTCCCCGTTTTTAAGACCCAGCTGATGCCATTAGGCACAGAGCAGATTACAATTAAGCTAAATAACATGTCAGCAAAAGATTACACCTATGAGTAAGGAACGGAAGTAAAAGATTTAGGGAACTTAGTTGAGTCGCTGTTATAACTGTTTCATGCATTCGGTCACGATCGATCACTGGCATTTAAGCACGACGAGTAATTCTTAGGGAGATCACGTATAGTGTAATTAGTTACCTTTGTTTGTGCGTCACGGAGTAATTTTAATAAATGGTCTCGACTACGTACAATTAACGATAATAACTAAAAATGGGCAAATAAGTAAAGAGTTATTAGTTTCTGTCGTGTTTTTTTAGAATATTTACGAGCACTGACTATAATCGCTATATACAGTTTTGTAAGATTCTTTGACTTCTTGCACCTGTGTTCACGTGACGTAACTCCGCCACGGAGCAATAAACACGTCATCGCTCATCACAATCGCTGGAATTATTTTTTTCATTATCTCCGTAACATGTTCCAAACGGGGATCGTTTTTTTGCAATGAACGGAAGGGTCACCACTCTGCTGTACTCTCGAGCTTCGCCATCGTATACACATGGACCTTGTATAAAGTGATTGAATACATCTAGCGAGACGAAACGTCTATTACTTCTTGGGCACGCCCACAAAACGTACTAAAAATGTGCCCAAACGATTTCACGAATTAAAAAAAATACTGCATTAGCCCAAATTTGCGTAGATGTTTGTGAGAACGAGACCGACCGGAGGCTGTCTCATGTTGCTCCACAATTGGGTCACCATGAGGCACGTGCAATATGTAAAATAGCAGTACAAAATTTGTGTTTTTTGAATGAGTTTACTACTAAATTTTGGTGAAGTTGAGAAAACATGATAAATAATTAAATGTATTAATTTTAAGGAATATTAGTTACAAATATATACAAAGCTCATGAATAGTACAAAATCTTGAAAATTCTAGTTGTTTGGGAATTAAAACAAAACCAGTTTTGCCATGAGTCCCCGAGTTTTTCACAGTGCACAGTCATCACACGCATATATTGTCCACGCCTTAAATAGTCAGTGCAGGCTTCGTGCGCCCAATCCTTGCACAAGCTACACTCAGTCCACTCTTCGGAGGTGCTCAGTCTCTCATGTCTCACTCCAATACTTTCAATTAAAAATGCGCTGCACAAAAATAGGGTAAATTTCGGAATCAAATGTGTGCTTATTTTAGACCTATATATATGCATGTTAAACACACTATTAATAAAATCTGTTACTCAAAACATTGACGAGTATAGAGACAAATTAAACTTTACAACCACTAAATCGATAAACTCCACATAAATCGTGAACAAAAACACACGGAAGCCAGTTCGTAGTATCTGTGAATACCGATAGGGGAGCGACATGAACGCAGCCTGTCGTTAAAATATATAACCGGTTTACTGAAAAGGGGGTGGTCTCATGGTTCCTCCCGTCTCACGGGCTCCACTTCCTCCTAAATCGACGATCGAACTCCGGGTTTGGTCAGCTTCCTTTAGCTTCGCACCTCCAAGTCACATAATGGGTGCGGGCGTGTTTGAAGTACTCGTAAGTCGTAAATCTACATGTAAACTGTTTAGACGCCGGTGTTCAACAAATGTATCTGTCAGTGGCATGTGGGCAGCAATAAAATTCTTAATATAACCAACTATTGACGGTTGACAAAGTCGAAAAATCTTTTAATAAAGTATGTGTCGGGGACATTGAGCCAAATAACCAAAACACAAATACCGTGATAACTCTAGGATTTGGGCCGGAGCGGTCGCCCCACTACGAGTTCCGGCAGTGGACGGTCGCTTTCTGTTTTTTATTTAAACAATATCATCTGAATGGGACTTCTTTGCAACCTCTTTTTCAAAAGTGATTGAAGTTTATTTTTAATTTCCATTTTAATTAATTCCCACCCTAAATTTTTGTCTTCAATATCACGATAATGGGTACTGATAAAATTCGACACACTTCAAGTTTAGTTTTCGTTGATTGAATTGGCATAGTTTAAATAACTCCTGTTAAATTTCCAAAGACCAGGACCTCTCTTCTCATTTTCAGTTATTTCGGAATATAAAGTAATGGCAGAGTGATCTGAAAATACAGTGGTCCTGAATAATGTTAACTTTGACTGGAATGTTCATGGAAATTATAGATACATGCCAAATTAATTCTACTTTGACATGGCATATTCTTATCTCTGCAAGTGCATTTCCTAACACCCGAGTTAATTTCACGCTAAACTTCATATAACTTGAATCTCGATTTAAAGTCAAAGATCTGTATTAACTGAATTTTCGTGGAACTTTACACGAGTTTCCTTTGTTATTCACTTCGAGCCTGGTGGGAGCGCATTTAAAGCCTCCACCTCTAAGAATACGTTGATTGGTTGCAACATCGAGGAGTGTCTAAATTAATGAAAGGCATAGTTGAAGCCGAAACTCCAAGAGGTCCGTTTTTACTACATGACACCATTCTGAGCTAAGAATTTCAAAAATGCGCTAACTCAGGGGTCTAAAGTCAAACCCAATAGCCAACAAAAATGTAACTTTGTTATCGAATGTGTCATATGAGGCAGTGGCGGATCTAGGATATCACAAGGGGGGGGGCCCAACATTTTGTCCGGCTGTAAACATTTGCGCAAACTGAACCACGATTGTAGATGCGCATAGCACCAAATGGGGGGAGGTCGGGAGGGGGGTTTGCCCCCCTCCCGCCCAGGAAATTTTTCTGTTTTGACCTCTAAAAATCAAGTATTTTCCTTGATTCCTGAAGTATTAACCAAGAAAAAAAGGCAAAAAAAAAAACACGGAGAACGTGTCAAACAGGAAAAACTGCAAGTACCAAAGACTCGAACTCACGACCTTGCGCATAGAGCGCGCGTGCGTTACCACTACACCACCACGATTTAGCTACTAATCTCATACTAAGAGACGTACTTGTTTATGGTCCACAGCGTTTGCGCGCGAAACCTACTTCTTTTTGTAATGCTTATTACACGTTTTGTGCCATCGATTCTTAACAAATTTGTCGTATTTAAAATAGTCTTAAAATGCCCAAAAGACCAAATCCGTTATTCGTGTTGGCAATAATGACCGGGGATTGCTTTGGAAATCGTCTTAACATAAGGTTTGACAAAGAGAGTATTGCGAGTTTCTGAGTGATTCACTAAGGCTTCTATTAAAATTCCCATCTTACCAGCAGCTTCTGTTTTTTCATCGTCACTCAGGTTCCATTTTCTTTAAAAAATGAAGTAAATTTTCTTCATTGCACAGTGGAGCAGACGACGGAAACTGAGTCGTAGTGCGCAGCGCCACTGCCGGTCGCTTGGGATATCGCGGGAGAGCCTATACTTAGCCATAGTTCCGTTACGAATGCGCCGTGTTCCGAATTTGACACTTGAAATTGGATTTGAGCCCCCCCCCAACACTAAAACTGCACACATTTAAATCTTTTTTCATCCGTATACTTTTAATTACCGGGGTTAATTAATAAACTCAGCATTTATTTCCCTACGCTCTTACTGTTTTATTTTTTTGCGGCAGCCAAGGGGGGGGGGGGCCCGGGCCCCCTGGCCCCCCCCCTAAATCCGCCTATGTATGAGGTAATCCCAATAAAATGAAGCACTGACGAAATTGAGATATTTACCTCACGGCTCAACCAAAAGATGGCGTTTCCGTCACACTAACTTGACCCACCCAAGGAGTGTGTGACCCAGATTGAATCAGTGACATGGAGAAGAGTCCACTCATGTATTTATCGACGTACAACTGAAGAGCCCGACTGCTGACGATCCAGGGCGAACTCAAATATAAGGTAGTCAGTCATCATGACCAGTTCGGGCTTTGTGCTGTCATGGTAAGGCCTACGGTGCTCTCTGCCGAGTGTCCACAGCGTCAACAGGTAAATAGACGTAAGTCATTCGCCGCTCTGAACCGATGACCTAGTATACTCTTTCACAGTGCCAAAGATACTATATCTTTGACAGTGCTACGAAAGGTATAGGTGGCGCTGTGTCAGAGGGTAATGACCTAGCTGTCGGGGTCCCATCAAACCAGTTTTATCCATTTTGAATAGCGGAACGGTTCACAGGTGGCCAGTGGGTGACTGGTTTGTTAAATCAAGGCGGACTGCCGGTCGATAGTTGATCGCATTGCCGATTGCAGACTTGTGAGGGGGTCCACTGTAAACCTCCTGAACCCGTTGGTCGATCCGCCCACTGCACGTCGTTCTTTTAAAATGAGGTTAAAAAGAGAGGTTGATACTTATGCTACTGTAGGCAATATTACATCGTCCTGGATGCCGCTGGGCGATAGTAGGCCTACATCCCCACAAAATGTTCCTCATTTCAAAATACAGGAATTAAAATAAAATGAAACATTCATATATGCACATGGAGTTATAAACAACTCATACCATAAATCTGGATACGATTCAGTCAAGATAATTTGAACAAATCGATGAAAATCTGTCGCAGTTTGCTCGCCGGTCTCTCTTACCGGGTGCCATTTTGAGGAAGTTACGTGAAATCATGCATGTTGACGAATAAAAAGTCCAAGGGACACAAATCTTACAAATTTCACTTTCTCGATATCAGTGCGATTTTGCAAGTGTCAAGCCCTAGCGTCACGCGCTTCGCTCAGTCTCGCGCTAGCCTTTGCCTAACTCATGTGACTCAGTTGACATACTTTGTGGTTATCGCGCGCGTGGTGAAAAAGTTAACGGCAACCAAAATAGTGGAGTTAGAATTCTTCGCCAAAGTCATCTTAATTCTCACAACTAAACTTCATCGAAGATATGTATGGAAGTAGAAAGAACAAATGATGACTAGATTTTTTTCTCAATTTCTGAAAACCTTTTAGCTGATATTGACGACTCCATAATAGAATTCGGTTACCGGTCCGATCATTCAATGGTAACGGTTTTTTTAAAAGTGATGTTTCCAGGAGAAGAAAATCATTTTGGAAGTTTAATAATTCTCTCCTAAAAAACTCTGAGTATATTGCTGCAGTCAAGAATACTAATAAATTAGTTAAACAACAGTTTATGACTGACGACATTCAGACAGTTGATAGTACAAGTAATTCAGACTTACAACTGTATATAAATGATCAACTTTTTCTTGAGACGTTGTTGATGGAGATTCGCGGCAAAACACTTTCCTTTGCTACTTACTTAAAAAGAAAAAGTGATAGAGTTGAACAGCAACTTATCAAAGAAATAAGCTTGTTGGAAAAAAGTCTAAGCCTTGACAGGGAACTACTGGAACAAAAAAATAATTTACTTGCCGAGCTAAGGCAAAATAAGTTAAGAGGTCTTATGACTAGGTCGAGAGCAAGATGGATTGAAGAAGGTGAAAAGCTTTCCAAATATTTTCTTCACTTGGAAAATAGGCATTACACAAGTAAGTTTATGCTTTTTGTGGAAATCTGATAATACTAAAACCAATAGTGAAGAAGAGGTTATTCAGGAAACCAAAACTTTGTATGAAAATCTATACAAATATAGACAGTCTAACACTACTTCTTTAAAAACTCTTCTTGATAATGTTTGTGTCTCCAAGCTGAATGAGACAGAAAAAGAAAAATTAGAAGGTCTTCTTACATATGAAGAAGTCACACAATGCTTGAAAAAAATGAAGAACAACAAAAGCCCAGGCTCTGATGATTTTTCAGTGAAATTTTTGAATTTTTTTGGGCTGACATTGGACATTTCGTTGTTCGCTCACTTAATACTGGTTTTGCTGTTGGCCAGTTATCCTCAACACAGAAAGAGGGAGTGATCACCTGCATCCCTAAGGGAGCCGATAAAAGTAAACTTTATTTGAAAAACTGGAGACCCATATCCTTACTGAATGTGACATATAAATTGGCTTCTTCGGCAGTGGCTGAACGGTTAAAATCCGTTTTGGGAAAAGTAATCAGTAAGGACCAGACAGGTTTCGTTTCTGGAAGAAATATGAACGAAAATATCCGAGTGCTATATGATTTAATGTTTTATGCCCAGGCAACTAACAAACCTGGATTGCTTTTACTGATTGATTTTGTGAAAGCATCTGAGTCATTGTCGTGGAATTTTATTAAAAAAACTCTATCTTTCCTTAATTTTGGTTGGTCGATCAGAAGGTGGGTGAAAGTCTTTTACAGTAATATTAAGTCCTGTGTTGTCGTAAATGGTCACCCATCTTCTTGGTTCAATATTTCGCGTGGCTGCAGACAGGGTGACCCTTTGTCTCCCTACATTTTTATATTGTACGCGGAGATTTTGGCGTATTTAATCAAGAATAATAAAAATATTGCTGGTGTAGTTGCTGGGAATAAGGAATATTGGATTTCGCAATATGCGGACGAGACATTTAGATTTGTATGGCAGGCCTGTAATGATAAAATTAAACGAACTACGGCCTGTTTAGGACTTGATCAAGGGGGAATTCAAATGGTTAATATGCATACTTTCAGCAAAGCTTTAAAACTCGCTATGGCCCGTAGATATCTTGAGAGCCCTGCGTCTAAAAGTGGTGAATTACTGTACTCACTCTACCCGTTCTTAAAGAATTTTGCTTCATTTGGAGATGACTTTATTAAGTCGAAGTTTTTTTTTTTTTTTTTAAGTCGAAGTTAACTCTAATTGGTAATTCCTACTGGCGCGACGTATTTGGAAGTATGTTATCTTTCTACAAGAAAATAATTGTTGCGAGTAAAGAGGACTTTTTGAATCAACCTTTGTGGTTTAATAGTAACTTGGCTATCGGAGGCACAGGTGTTTTTTATAAGCCTTGGTTTGTAAAAGGCTTAAGATTTATTAGAGATATGTATACCTCTGATGGTGATTTTGTTAGTCTGAACAATATGAAAAATAGGTTCGACGTGAAAACCAACTTTGTAGAATATAATGGTGTTGTTTCTGTTCTAAGAAGGTTTCAAAAAAGTCTATTTCAAAGTAAATTTAAAAGTGTCAATGTCTACTGTCCTTGTATGCCTTTAGCAATTACTCACTTACGGAAAGATTTGAAAGGTTGTAGACATATTTGTTCAGTCTTTAATAATGTTAAGAAACCTAAGTCAGAGTGTAAATGGGAAATAGAGCTAGGAGATAGTTTAGATTGGAAGAAAATATATGCTTTACCTTACAAAATTACAAAGGATTCCCATATTAGATGGTTCCAATTTAGAATACTACATAGAATTATTGCAACAAATACCTTTTTAGTCAAAATATGTGTTAGGGATTCTGATCTATGTTCCTTTTGTAATAAAGCTCCAGAGACGCTGTCACACCTTTTTTGGGAATGTAGCTTTGTACAAGATTTCTGGAAGGAATTCGGAAAGCTACTTCAAAAGTGTCGCATTCTGCTTCCCAACTGTCTGTCTTACGATAGTGTTATTCTTGGACTTTACAAGACGCATGATTTTCTATTTAACATTTTGCTTCTACTAGCTAAACAGTACATTTACAAGGAGAGATGTCACAAAAATATACCCAATTTTCTCAAGTTCGTTACAAAATCTTATGAATACTATAATGCTGAAAAATTAAATGCATATAAAAACTTTGTATATGACAGCTTCTCTTCGAAATGGGAAAATTTTATTGTTCATGTTAACTACATGTAGACGATATTAACTTTAAACGAGATATGAGAATGGTCTTCCTGACGTGTGCATGCGTGAATGAATGGTGTACTTATTTGTTTGTTTGTTTTTGTAATTGTTTGCAAATGATAATAAGAAAAAAATGATGAAAGTAAGCGCTTTTTTAAATGATAGTCGTAAGTGTGGAATGTATTTTTGACGAGGTGAAAACTCAAAATCGGTGGCCGGATTTGGCCTACCGCCCAATTAAGACTCATGTAACGAAATGCGTACAGAAAGCGAATGGAAGTATTGTAGACCCTAAATGACCAACCGAGGGGCTATGTGTTGCCTAATGCTACTGTACCTAAAGGTAATATGTATATTCCGAATCTGTGTAACCTTGGACGATTGTGCATAATTCAGTCAGGTCTACATGACAACTCTCTCTGTCATTACTTTGCAAATGCGTCGGGGGCTCAATTCGTGTACCCCCTCCCCAGTAAGTAACGAGAACACTTCCTTCTTACTTTTTCATACATAGCGCAATTTATAGACCAGCGCCTGGGGCCTAATACTTCTACGCGAAATCTAACTAGAAGTTATTTTTTCATTTTCCGTTCTACGTTCTTTAATTTGTGCGAACTTATGATAAGTGTCCATTATTACTCACTCAAGTATATTATAGTTTATGCAAATGAGTTCCTAATCTAAATTCACATTTGATGACCCCTAGATTCGAGCTCAAAACTCCTAAAATTTCATAGTAGAATTCCGACTAGAACTTTTAGCTTCAAAGATCAATTGGGTCATTAAGTGCAAACTACTGGATTGAACAGCTCCACGGGTATACCATTATATATGTACTAGTCATGTACTCATCTTGAGCTCGTACAAAGGTAGAATAGAAAATGCCAAAATAATTTTGAGCTCGATCTCGGGTATAGATTAGACCCGGGACCTAAGTTTCTTTCAACACAATTAAGTTTGAAGTGTCTAATCAACTGGGCAAGCAATCAGTGGAACCCATGCACTCGGTTCACGGTGCATGTCAAGTAGGCCTATCAGGGGCGCAAATTTGCTGTATTAAAAACTTTCAAAAAATAATTCAACACATAAGACACGAAAGCACGGCGCTGCGTGATCTCTATGAACGACCTTAATTCATTAGACAAGCTGAGAACCAGTTCCTATAGGGACAAGCTGGGAACCACTTGTTCCTATAGGGACAACGTAACGTAGCGTACGTTTCCAACTTACGATGGAGGACAGTCGCTTTTCCTGACGTTTACAGAAATTCTTGCTTCACGACTAGTAGACCATAGCAAAACGCGGCACTGTGACTGACTAATCAAGTCCCCTAGAAGCACACCGTTTACGAAGCTCTCGTGGACGAATTTCGCCTAGACGCTTTGCATTGTTCTTGTTTCGTATTTTGTCACTTCAGAAACATCATTGTCGGCGTGCCTTGATGTATTTGAGCTCAGGGAATTCTGAGCCTTTTGAGTAAGAACAGGCCGGCTGCATTTACGATGACCGAAAGAGTGCGTGTGGCCATAGTGGGAGGAGGCATTGGAGGAATTGTGTCTGTGAAGGAGTGTCTTGACGAAGGACTGCTTCCGGTCTGCTTTGAACAGCACGATCAGATAGGTAATCGTATCTTAAGATTTACTATTGCATGAATCGATGTGGTCTTTAAGGGATAGTACTTCTTTCCACCCACTAATGTCCTTATTTTTTCCAACCATCATCTTCGAAAAATTGATACAACTCTTTAGATTGACGTGTGCGATGTTCATTTATTAAAGTGGTTATATCACCAATTTCATATCAAAAAACCCCCAAGAAACAACCAGGCCAGCCGATCAGCTGCCATATTAGAACACCTGCAAATTCTATCTGACGACATGTAAATTAGCTGATTTCGAGTTACGAGCATTTTTTGGTCGAAACATACTACGTAAAATTAGGACAACCAATCACAATATTAGTTATTCTCCATTGTGTTTAGTAGGACAAGTCTTCAGATATTACTGCTTGTTTTCCCATGGTGTATGGTATGATAAGGAATGTCGAGGCGTTGCTTGCGTTTGTGGTGGTTGTGACAATTGGTATTTGACCTCGTCGTGGGACACTGGAAAATCCCGGCGTATTGATGGACATCATGACACACTGGCGCTGAGTGCGTTGTTACGTCACACTCCTGTCCGTGGAGCTAAAAAACTTTCAGCTGGAGTTGCTTTTCTTCTATTTTCTTGTTTTCGGGATATCAATTGTGATATACAGTACTAGGGCCTACAAATGAAGGTTTAATGATGCTGGCAATGTTATCACGTGTCAAAACACGTAAGTGATGGTTTTAAGCACTTTAAGCTAGGGCTAACCGTTTGCTTACAATTAGTCTCAATAGTGCGTTGGTCATTTGAGCACTGTTTCACCAATATACAGTCACACACTCATAACATTTCACGTAGTGCTAGGTAACCCTGTTCTTGACCCAAGCTATCCATCCAAAAATGTCGTGTCGTTGGTACGCATTCTCAGCTAATTTCCACTAAATGCAAAAATTAAGCTTTACTGATAGAGGGATTTGTGATCTCCAGTTTTCAGTAAATGAACTATAAGTGAGTGGACTATTTCAAACAATATTGCTGACGCACAGCTATTTTCCTGACAGATGTTCGAACTGAGACATTTCCCTCCAACCAACTCGTCGTGGAGTACCCTTTTAATTAATCGATAGAGCTTTGGACAGTTGCCAATCCTCATTTTTTACAGAGCCCAACGAGTTTCCTATTTCAAAATTCCCGAACAAAATCTGCAAAACTCAATAACTACAACGCGATCAGCAAGTAAAAACTTCCATGGTAACGTCAATTACAGCTTGTCCGTATAATCGTTGTAAATACTTTTCATGAAACCAAAAACATAAGACACCTAGTCTGCAGTTCCGTGTTGTTCACATTTTCCAAATCGTTTGCAAATTAATGTAGATCAAGCGACGGAATTTTGATATCCAATTCAGTAAAATAATGAGAGATACCTGTTTGTGATATTTCCTAGATCAATTTTTATTGCGGCGTTTTCGATCAACATAAGTCTGTGTCCACACTGTAACGTTTTCATGTTGACCAGCTATTGACTACTCTGTATCACTCACTTCACTTCATGGATGTCACCTAAAATGTATGTTGACACTTGTTGTCCTATGTAAATATCCTGATGATGTCTAACGAATAGAAGAAACGTTGATTTATCACGGACTTCTTCATTTGTGCGGCGATTGTCCGGTTTTTAATTTTCGTGTTAAAAATGCAACTTTTTTGTGACAATTTTAAAAAGTTTTCGTCAAGACTTAGGGTTTTCGTATCTTTTCCTTCGACACGAACATGTTGATAATACCAAAACGCTGATTCGGCATATTTTCTAGGCTCTGACTTCTTAACCTGACGTCAAAGTTTCAATAAGATAAGTTTATTACCCACGAGTAGGCTCACAGTAAAATTGAAGTTTTAAGAAGCACATATCTCTGGGGAGACATTTTTCAAAAGTTGCGTTTGGTGGTTGCCAGTTTCACGGTATAAGCCTACATGTGAAGGGAAGGGGTACCCATTTAGAAACAAGAAAAAATGAGTTTTGATATGAAGACGCAGCTATGTGGGTTATGCCAAAGTATCGTCTTTATTCCGAAGACTGTGTCCTCAGTTCTCACTCACGTAAACGCCATTTTGCGGTTGTTGCATTTTACTGTCTGCTCAGGGAAGCATCATTCGGAAAACAAGGAGGTGGTCACTCTCATTTTGAATTGAGCCAATACTAAATATATACGCAAATAAATAAATAAAAATACACTAATAGACAAGTGAAATGTCTTTTTGATTTAAATTATTTCTAGGTGGTGTGTGGTACTACTCAGAAGCCTGTCGACCAAATCAAGGGGCTGCCATTTATCCATCTTTGATTACGAACACGAGTAAATGCATGACAGAATTCAGTGACTTCCCCATGCCAAAGAGCTACCCGCCATATCTGCCACACTATCTGATGTATGAATATCTGGAAGATTACTTCGAACACTTCCGACTGCGAGACTACTTTCAGCTGAATACAAAAGTACTGAAAATAGAAAAATCAGCCGACCACGAAATTACTGGAAACTGGGAGCTGACTTTGAAATGGTCTGATGGAACTGACGTGTCAATAAACAAAGAGACATTTCCTCGAGTTATTTTGGCGATCGGAAACAATAAAATTCCTCTGACACCTCTCATCGATGGAAAAGACGTGTTTCGAGGAGAGCAGATGCACAGCCGCGAGTTCCGCTGGGGCGAGTCCTTTAAGAATATGCGAGTTTTAGTTATCGGTAAGGCCCTTAGTTGTGTGCAACAAGAATTTCCATCATCCTGCGAGAAAAAAGGCCCACACAAGGAAATCTGCGAGAGACCGCCCAGTACGCCAACGTTACTATTGGGAAACTAAAATCGGCGGTTGTTCGCGACCGTGTCTCTAAAAAGTAATATTTGTCGCTGACAATGACAAATTGGGACGTGTTCCATGTAGCCATTGGATCTTAAGCTAAAGACCAAAAATATTAGAAAGCCTTCCACTAATTTACAAAGCAACGTTTTAACGATTGGTTTCATTAAGCTTAAAAAAAACCCGTTGTGGCCGGTTGCATGAAACAATCCCAGAGTCTAAGCCGGCTATTTTCCATGAATTTTCAAAGCATTTGTGGGCTGTGCTAACACTTATTGTCCTATTTTCTGACATTTTGTCATTGCTTCCTGAAGTCATGTTTTAGGTACATGCCAAGAGTAAACTATACGCTGAATTCGTATTATAAATTTTGACATTTTCATGCATTACCAATGATGCAAGAACTTAGTCACAATGGATTTTCGTTGAAATAAATTTTCAAATACATTATTGGAAAATGTTAAGATAGAAGAAGAAGAGCTCACAACCAAGATAAAGTGTTCGAAAAATATAAGAGTAGGGCAAATTCTACAATATGCAGAAATTTTTGGGAGCATAGCCGAGTCCCTAACTTGACTGTTCCACGAACCCGCAGCCAGTGTTGTCTGATAAGAGCAGTTTCGGCATTTCAACACGGTACTGTACAAGGCGCCAACTGTTTTACTGGTATTTTCCACGAAAACTTTCATCTCCTATCTGTTTACAGGCAATTCTAATTCAGCAGGAGACGTAGCCGTGGATATCAGTCACCATGCTAAGACGGTAAAGTTACGATAATATTTGCAATTCATTTCATTTCATTTCATTAGTTAAAGTTGGTGTGGATGCAAATCTATGTCAACAGTCAATCGTGTGACCCACGATATTGGGAATTACACAATCTATGCAAACGCAAACATACACATACATGTACATGTACATCTTCTTGTATTTGCGTACTAAAACATTCACGCGGTTTAAAAGGGTACCATTATGGCGGCGGTGCACCATAGGGAGCTGGGGGAGGGGCTATAGCCCCCCGCTCTTTTGAGTACTACGCCGCACATGGTCTATAGGCGGTGAACCACGTGGGGGCTGGGGCTTTAGCTCCCCACTTTTTTCAGTGCTGCACCACTCATGAAAGAAAGTAATGGTCTCTTACCCTCGACAATCCTAAAATGATTCAAGCAAAATTTGTAAGCTCTGTTAAACGGGCAAGCATGACTTACACTTTCGGCGAGTTAGGCGACACCCACCAAGAACCAATATCCTATCTGTGACAGAGAAAGTATACTTTTTATTTAAAACCAGCTTCTATTCTATGTGGTCGCACTATGTCGTCATCTCCGACCGTTCGTCTGACCGGCGTCCTTCGTCTCTATCTCGAAACCCCTTTGATGTATGTTTATGTAATTCTTCACGTGTTGCTTTCATGTATCGGAGGGCATGAGCGAACTTTGGAACAGATCCAACTACCTGTGTACCCCCTAGGGATTTTTTTTAATTTGACCTGTATCTTCTGTGTATCTTCAAAGGTCCTCAACGTATTTTTATAAAATTTGGTAAATAGGTATCTATCAGTGAGGAGACGCTACCCTCTCGAGTTCGGATGGATTCGCGGTACTTTGCGCCACCTAGCGGCCATTTTGATTCTTTTCGAGTCTTTTTTTTTGCGTCCGCACCTCTATCAACCGAACCGCTCTAAGAATGATTTTGAAAATTGGCATTAATTATGTTTCTACCTTGAAGAGGACGGCTGATGATGATTTTGGAGGACTCGGATAGCGGTGGCACCTCCTAGTGGCTGTTTTTTGGGGTCTATGGCTGTATCTCCCAAACCTTCTGCAGCGTCTTTATTTAATTTGGCGGGTGTATATGAAGTTGACAACGGACAACGACAGTAGGTCGGATCGAACTACTGCTGTGCCTCTCTAGAGGCAACTTTATTTTCTTTTTGCTTTCCGCTGTATCTTTGAAACTCCTTGGCAGATTTTTATAAAATTCAATAAACCTGTTCTTAATAAAGAGTCAAAAGGTTCCCGTTTTCGGATAGATCAGGGGTATAGCGGCTATTTTTATTATCATGAATTACTGAAAAAAGGTTTCTATTAAGGAGATAACGACGCCTTCTCATTTTCGGGCGGATTTGATGTATTCTCCGCCACCCGTGTGCCATTTTAAAAATTTTGAGTTCGTTTTGACACCACCCGCTCCTTCCGCCACACCGCTTGAAGGATAATTAAAATTTGGAAATGTGTTCCTGACGAGAAGACCGAGGCTGACGTTGATTTTCGGACTTACGTGTTCAATTATTCGGGCAACCCGTAGTGGCAGCTTTTTGCGTTCCCGTCTGTATCTTCTTTACCCTGTGCAACATCTTTCTAAAATTTAGAGAATGAGTTCCTATGACGATAGGTTTAAATGATGACGAGTTTCAGACCAATCCAATTACAGCTGTGCTCCCTAGTAGCGATTTTATTTTTTGCGTTTGCATCTGCAACTTAAAGAGTTCCTTGATGCTTTTTCTTGGAATTTGGGAAACAAACACCTTTCCTTTTTGTGATATATTCGACTAACTAGCGGCCATTTTGAGTATTCTTTGTCTCTTTTTTGTCGACGATGCCTTCCCAATTTTGGATGGGTTCAGTGTATTCTGCGCCATATAATGATACAAATATACACCACTAGAAGCACACCATTTCCGATGCAGCAGTGGGCGCATTTCAACACTCCGTGTTACTCTTGCCACTCAAGTGAGACACCAATGGCGCATTAGCAAGTGACAAAAAGTGGGTTGGTTGAAATCCCCAAAACAGGGTTTAATACCGTTTTAACACGCATAAAAGCTAAACATATGGTTAGTTTACCCATTTCACTTTAGGCAAGTTCCATGTCTGTGTGTTTGGACATTTACTGACTTACCCCGTGCTCCTTCGGTGGAGTCTACTTGAATTCCTTTACACTTCTGAAAGGTGATATTATATGCTGACACAATCTGAGCTTTTCTGTGCAATTGATCGGAAATTTACGTTACAGGTTCAAAGATTCGTAATATATATGTCTGGCTTGTGTAGGTCTTTTTGAGCGTTGGCAGCGGCCTCTACTTGCTGAAAAGAATTGCCGACAAAGGCATCCCCATCGATCTAATGGTGAGGCGAATTCTCAAGCCTTTCTCGTGGCTATTTGGATACATCGCCAAGAAGAAAGCTTACAAGTCTTTGGACCATGAGCTCTACAGGTTGAAGTCTGATGAGGAGAACATATTCAAAGCTGCCATCTGCGTAAATGACGAATTAGTATGGAGAATAGCTTGTGGCAAAGTTCTGCCGAAATCGTATGCTGTACAACTCACGGAAGATGGCGCCCTTTTTGATGATGGAACGAGAGTCGAGGAGCTGGATGCAGTGATTTATGCTACAGGTTACGGCGTCAACTTTGACCTGATCGCGGACGGTGTTGTTTCAGGTAAATATTGAAATGTACTGTCTAAGATATCATTCTGAACAGTTTATCTTCAAGCGATATTAAACCGACTTGTTTTCTGTCACAAAACATGCTTTGATGTAGGTCCCTTGCCGTTATAAAATTGGTCTCTCTTTGTTCATTACTCAGTTTAAAAATCATGCTTGGTCGCGGGAAGAACTGGGTCCTGTTCCACGAAACTGACTTAAGTTCATTTTTGACTTAAGTCTAAGATTTGTCTTAGCTTCCAAACTTTGAAACTTCCACATTTGGAAAGTTAGCCAAAATTAAGACAAAATGTAGGTCATACATTTAAGACAAACTTAGGATCTCTTTCTTGAATTGGTTTTGAGATAAATCTAACTTTTATTTTAAAATTGACTAAAATTTAAGATTTGTCTTAGCTAAGTCGCTTTTGTTGGAACGGGCCCCAAACCATCAACGAACTAAACTTTCTGGTGAAATCCGAGTTGCCCATTCCATTTAAGCGTGGCCTCAAACCGGCAAAAATTCTTTAAACCATAGTGAATGCCATAGGTGGTGTGGCGGGGATGGTTAGTGATTAGTGTAGGGATGGATTGAGAAAGAGAAACTGAATTCTGTCGTAGATTTTAGGATTCTATCCATGTTTTGCAGATGTGCCAACAACACGCCAACAAGAGCTGAACTTGTACAAATACATCTGGCCACTGCGTTCGAAACACAACACACTGGCCGTTGTCGGAATTGTATCCAGTAACGGACCTCTAACGTCCGTTATTGAAGTACAATGTCGATGGATAGCTCAAGTGTTCAGTGGTAAGATGGGGCTACCTGCTCAAAAGCAAATGACTGATGACGTCAAAAAAGCAAAAGAACAAATGAGAAAGGAGTGTGGTGAGAAGTTCAGGGTGAGTCACATAGTTTTAGTTCTTATTTGTAACCACCTTGGTATTTGGCGTAAGGGTCACTATATATACCATACTGATTTACTAAGATCGCATTTGTATTCTAGTTCACTTGCTGTTAGGTTACAATCGTTAGCCAAATGAAAATGGAACGCAAAAGCTGGGAAACAAAATTGTTGGTAAACATACGCACTCGACCTGTATATGTATGTCATTAAAGGGACACTACGTGCAAGAAAAGTCAATCTGAGACCATACTCCGATCTAACCGGATTCGTAACTGCTAACCCCACCGTTGCAGTCTAGCGCTCTGTTGACGGAGCTGAATTCCGCTCGACAGATTGCAGTGTATTTAGCTGGTAAATATACCGACCTTGATTATGATAAGTATCGGACACTCTACGGCGAGAATTGGTGACTTGTAACCAAGTTACTAAAACACATTGGGTAATGCTCTGGTCAAAGCTAGTAACTTCAAGAACAAATGAGTTCTTCAGCCGTAAAACCGATCACGTCCTTTTAGAACTACTACATCTCTTCGTGGCGTCCAATCATTCCAAAAGGTCTTCACTTTATCTCATGTGACGAGTTTGGCGATTCAAGTAAATAAAGCTTTATGCGATCTCGCTATATATTACAAATTGCTAAGGCGGCCTAGGGCCACTACCCTGCATACAACCAAAATGAAATGTCTTGACGTTTTTGGTTACCGCTTTTTTATGCGGCCACATATTAATGTGGTCGCATGTTGCCGTCATCTCTGTCCGTCTGAGCGTCCGTCGTCCGCAGCTGTATCTCCTAAACCCCTCACAGGATCTCGAGGAGATTTGGCAATTGTGTTTCTATGAAGCTGACGACGGATGACGACGAATTTCGTACCTCTCCGACTACTGATGCGCCCCCTAGTGGCAACTTTAATTTTTTACGTTTACCTCTGTATCTTCAAAGGTCTTCAACGTACTTTTATAAAATTTGGAATGTAATCATCTACTGGTGAGATGACGCTATCCTCCCATTTTCAGATGGATTCTAGGAATTTATGTGAAGCTAACAATAGACGACGACTTTGAGGCGGACGCTGTGCCCCCTAGTTGAAATGTCATTTTTTCTGCTGTCCTTTGTTTCTCTGAAGCTCCTTGACAGATTTTTATGAAATTTGGTAAATAGCTTTCTATTAAGGAAACGATGGCATGTTCCGTTTGCAGATGGATTGGACGTTTTGTGTCATCTTGTGGCCATTTTTATGATACCAATGAACAATTCTGGAAACACACCGTTTGCGATGCATTCGTGGGCGCATTTCAACGCTCAGCNTTTTTGCCCCCCCCCCCCCCCCTCCTCTTACGATGTCCAAGATCCGCCAGTGAACTGGGTACAATATTTTACTAGATTTCACTAGAAAAGTGGTTTATGCAATGTTATTGTCATTGTTGAAGCTCAAGCATCTGGTTATGGAGTTGTGCCTCTTCGTTTCAGGTGGATAATTTGACTTACCGTGACCAGATCGCTGACATCATCGGTGCCAAACCTCGTTTCATGTCACTGCTGTTTCGTGACCCCGCGTTGGCCTTTCTGTGTTTCTGCGGTCCTGCCTTTCCCGTGCATTACAGGTTAACGGGCCCTCATAATTGGTTCGGTGCTCGCCAGGCCACAATCGAAGCGTATCGTAACACTTTCTCTGGACTAGAAACACGGAGATTGAGAAAGACTGCAAATGGCGAGAACACGTTTGTGCAAATAGCGATTTTGCTCTCAGTATTATGTCTCGTTGTTGGTGGAGTGTTTTACGGTCGGGAATGGCTAGATATCCGAAACCTTTTCAAAGCACATTAAATCCTTCAACACCCACTCCTGATGCGAAGTGAACCGTCCATACCGGTCTGGTTAATTACACGTATCTCCCCACTCTAACCGCATGGTGTGCCGTCGTCTTAACGTGACATTTCAAGGCATATGTGGACTTTCTCGACGTTTTGCTGCAATCGAATACACGCACTAGACGCAAACCCGTCCCAGTCTCCCAATACTGTTTTACACTCACGACATATAGCTAGCTGACAAAGCACGATGTGTGCATATTTTGATTTTAAAACAGCCCACAAACTCGTGTCGTCCGCGGCTTATACTCTCTAAAAGGAAAACCTGTCGGTGTCTAGTCTCAAACAACTCCCATACATATTTGACACTACAAATTATGCGCTGAAAATGCCTAATGTTAGTAATGAAGGAGAGATTCTTGCTAAATGAAAATCAGTAATTTAAACTCTGATTTAATATTGCATGTTTGAGACTACTCAACTCAGTTCAGTTTTATCCCTCGGGCAGTTTAATCGAGTCCCGTCGGACCGGGTCACACCATGTCGCAAGTGCAAAAGTTATTGATAGACTGGTCGCGTTTGCAAACCAGAGAGTAGTATTCAGCAGGGGGGTAGGGGGTAAGCATGAAATTGTAATACAACAACACAGTACAATACAACACATGCGCGCGCCCAGGGGGTGAGGGGTAAGCCCCATTTAGCGAAGCGGGCAAAAGGGTACGCCTCAGAGAAACAAAACATCCGAGATAACGAGACGAAAAGTACACTAAAATGCTAAAAAGACATAACGCACAATTCACAGCTCCGAACGTTCTGATTTTTCGTCGTCTCGCTGTTTGGTTGGTAAAAGCTGCACATCATCGGAAGTTCGAGCCCGTCATGGGTGGACACATGCAACACTGCGAGAAAGGAAAATGGTCTAACGCTTTTCACTAAGTTGAAGAAAGCGACAAAGGTGTGGATGTGATGACGTCCTCTGTTGACGATGAGACCATAATGTTCGGATTTCTGTGGATTATAGTTGCCAATAAAAATAAATGAACACAACACTCCTCATGGGTTGACAGGGAGTGATCTATTTATTTATCTCCAAACAAAAGAGAACATACATACAACTACACTGATAAACAATAGATGGCGCCACATGACGGACACAGCTCTACATCCTCCAACTGTGAAGCAACTTGAGATGACAAACGAACAGCATGCATCTTGAAAAGTAGCCTCCTGTATGAAAATGTTTGAAATACATGTAGTCTTGACACTCGTTACAAGTTCAACGCCATCAAAACAGTACTCGTTTTCAGTCTGCACATGTTAGTGTTCCAGGTTTTCGTCAAGGCATTGGTGTTTTATGTAGTTATGGGACTAGTGCTCTTGTATCGTAACTGTTTAAGTCGTATTTTATCAAATTTACATATTACTGGTTCATGGGCAACACTACAATTCTTAATAAAACTAACTATTGACTGTTTTGTACAAACTTATGAAGTATTTTAATAAAATATATGTCGGAGACATTGAGCCAACCAAAACACAAATACTGATAACGCTTTAGGATTTGGGGACGGTCGCCCAACTCAGTGCGCCCATTTTCTTAACATTTTTTGAAATAACGTTATTTGGTTTTGCTGGTCACGTGCTGCCGCTTATCGTCATGACGATCATTGGTGTGGTAGGAACAATATGGTGCTCAGTGGCCTCTGTGCTCGTCTTCCGGTTCCTGGATGAAGTTTAGTTTTTTGGTCATCGCTCTGAGTCCCTAAACCCCAGACAACTTTTACGATTCCTATTCAGCACGTCCTTTGTATTGATGTAGATCTGAGCTAATGAAGTGGAAAGGTAATAGCTAGCACTACTTTCTTAACAATGGTAGTTGATATTACACCGAAATTGTTTTTCTCTGGCATTTACAAAGAGTTAAAGCCTGCAATATGGAGGAGAGCCGTTTTAACTTGGTACATTTTAAATATTACAAAAAGACTAAAACGTTAATTTGCGTTGATCTTGACTAAGGGCGACTTCCCAAAGGAACGTTGGTTTTAAATATGTTTCATACCTCTTTTCATTACTTTATTTTAATACTCCTGTATACTTGTTTTTTTTTCTTACTGGCTAGGCTTGGTATCTTTTTATTTTGTGTTTAACCGAAGCATCAAAACAACTTAGAAGTCAGTTAATTGTGAACCAGTCCCTGAATTTTCCAGATACCAGCTACACCAAACACGTCACAGCAAAAAAAAAAAAAAACTCCACGTGTCATTAATTCAAGTTCAATCTTTATTGGAACTCAGATCATGAAATATATACAGATGTGCAAATATGGCGATATGGAACCTCTGGACAATTTTGGTTGCAGTAACTACACGACTATTCCAGCTTTTCCTCAGTCATAACGAACTCACAGCTCTTGCCTACCGATCAACCTCATCCACTGCTTGCACTGTTTCGTTGACAACAAAGCTAGCCATCTTAGTAGTCTTCACAGGTGTTCCATTACAACTACAAGCTAACTATCGAAATTGGAGCATTTCCGCGAATAGCAGTTTTCCGTTTAGTGTACTACTCCTGGAGTAAAGTAGTTCGGCATGCACTAAGCCATAAGCGATGTTTTAAAAATTATCGATATCTAATTTAGTCACTGTGTGTTGTTCGTAGATGTTTCAATGTAGCTTAGTTGTATATTAAAAGAATCAGCGTTTGTAAATCTCCGAGTACATCAATACGCACAGCCGTTTATCTTCAATCGAACCCAATGTTTGTAGTTTTTAGCTTAATATTTCATCGATTTTTAAAAATCGGAAACCAAACTTGGTTGTTTTTTCCATCTGAATATACCTGTTGTATTTGTTTTTAACGAAAACTGATGGTTAATGCATTTTGAAAATTCGCCAGTATGTACAGGCAGAGGTGTTTACTACATTTTGTGACCGAGTAATTACACTTAATTGGGTCTTGCTAACACCGGACAATGCGGTCATCGCAACTGAATCCGACTCTTGCGTCGCGCTCTCTTTGATCCCGGTAAAAGCCGCTCCGAAGGACGAGCGGTGAAAAGTCACGCATATCTTTAGATTTCCAAAATCAGGCAGGAATTGCGGTTGTGGAGGAAGGCTGTCCAACAGGAAAAAGGTTTGGTGCAGCTTCGGTTTGAGTTAAGGTCTATGCTTTTGAGACTAAGCACATCTGAATGACTGAGCATGAAGAGAGCCAAGCGTACCCGCACAAGAGAGAGGTTCGTGGCTAACCCTTTCAGATTTGTAAAGGGTATTCTAGGGAAGAAGACTAGAGGACGTCTGAAGTGTACACAGGAGGAGCTGGAAAACCATCGGAACGACGTGCATAGTGATGGGGCCAGAGATGTACAGTTGGCGGATTTTGATGGAATGGAGCTTGAGAATGCACCAAGCATAGTCTTGGAAAAGGGCGACATCAAGTTTTCAGAGGTGAAGAATGTCGTAGCAAAGTCAAGATCGGGGTCAGTCCCAGGGCCATCGGGTCTGCCTTACAAAGTCTACAAGAAGTGCCCAAGGCTGTTAAAACGTCTGTGGAAGCTTCTGAAAGTTATGTGGAAACAGAAGACTTTGCCTGATACTTGGGGAAAAGCAGAGGGGTGTATATCCCGAAGTTGAAGGAAGCCATAAGGATCAGTGATTTTCGTCCCATCTCACTTTTAGATGTAGAGGTAAAGATCTTCTTTGCAGTAATTTCAAGCAGGCTGACGAGTTATCTACTGAGCAACAAGTTTGTAGATGCATCGTCACAGAAGGGTGGAATTCCAGGATATGCAGGGTGTCGGGAGCATAATAGCGCCATAACAGAACTAATTAAAGATGCTAAGCGGAACAAGACAGATTTGGCAGTGGTATGGTTGGACATGGCAAATGCCTATGGATCGATGCCTCATGCACTAATCGATTTGGCAATGGAGACCTACCATATTCATAGAGAACTTCAAAATCTCATTACAAGCTATTTCCATGGGACTTATATGAGGTTCACAGTCAACGACTTTACCATCTGTTGGCAGCCGCAGGGTGTACTATATCGATCATTCTTTTCATGATGGCCATGAATATAATCACCAAGCGGGCTAGTAAAGAGTGTAGAGGAACTTTGTTGCAGTGCAAAGGTTGCCACCTTGCAGAACATTTGTGGACGATTTGCCGATTACAACAGGGCATGCTCTAGGTGCCGCACGGCTGGCCAAGACACTTGACAAACTAGCTAATTGGGCACGCATGAGTTTCATGGTGGAGAAGTCCAGAAGCCTGGTGATTGTGAAGGGGAAGGTCAACCCAAACCATATGGTCGAGATAGGATCGGAGGCCATTCCGTCTGTGAGCAGTAGATCAGTTAAATTCTTAGGCAATTCCTACAGTGGGTCTTTGAAAGATGTGGAGCATGTCAAGGCAGCCGTAAAGGAGCTCAATGTCAATTTGATCAAGATTGAGAAGAACGATATCCCGGGCAGATTTAATGTCTGGTATTACAAGTTTGGACTTTTCGCTAAAGTAATGTGCCCACTGACAATGTAAAAATGGAGAGGATGGTGAGCAGATGGTTAAGGAAGTGGTTAGGTGTCCCACCAAGCTTTGCAACACTCGGATAATACATCAAAGGAGGTGCTGTTTCTCTACCGTTGACATCGATTGTGGAGAGGTTCAAGGTAGTAAAGTGCAGAACATTATTGACTCTTCAGAACTCAAGAGATAAGATGATCAGAGAGAGCGAATTATCGGTAGACTCTGGAAGAAAGTGGAAGGCAGCTGTGGCAGTGGAGGAGGCCGAGAGCAGGTTAAGGTGTTATGACATCGTGAGCACCGTTTGCCATGGAAGACAGGGATTGGGAATGGTTCCAGGGAAGAGGTGGATGTCGCCAACAGGCAAAGAGAGGCGCAAAATGGTTCTGGACGAAGTTAGATTTCAGGAGAACTAGAGAAGATATGCTGAGTCAGTCGGACTGAGGAAACGGGGTGCATGGACATCATGGGAAGGAGTGTTCAGCAGAAGGATGACTGTTAAAGATCTTCTGTCTTCGGACCAGTTCAGATTGGGATTCTTCCTCGGTTCCATATATGACACTCTCCCAACACCTGTCAATCTTCGAACGTGGGGCAAAACTGAGGATGACAGCTGCAGAGGCTGTGGCAAGCGGTGTACCTTAGAACACGTTCTATCCAGCTGTAGAGAAGCTCTCACTACGGGAAAGTACACCTGGCGCCATGACAAGATACTTAAGTGTATTGCACATGTTTTAGATCTGGAGAGATGGAAGGTGACTAACTCTGGCAAGGCATTCATCCAAGGCGGAATATCCACTAAGAAGTGCGATTCGGGTGTGCTAGGCATGGCTGCCAACTGGAAGATAGTGGTGGATGTGGTCACTAGAGGTTCATTCCCGAGCCATATTGCAGTCACCCAGTTAAGACCAGACATAGTGTTGTGGTCAGACAGTAAGAAGGTAGTGAATTTGATAGAGTTAACAATGCCGTGGGAGACTAGACTGCAGGAGGCTCACGAGAGAAAACGTCTCAAGTATGCAGAGCTATCGCTGGAATGTGCAGTGAATAGATGGAAATGCTTCTGTCTTCCCACAGAAGTTGGATATCGAGGGTTTATAGCAGGCAGCATGTGGCGGATGACGAAGGTACTTGGTATTTCATCACGAGGGCGAGCTGATATGTTCAAGTCTGCAATAAGAGCGGCGGAGGAAGCAACCGTGTGGGTGTGGTTACAACGCGAGAACAAATGGCAACTCCAGCGTCGGCTGGTGGTCTGACCAGCCTTCAGAGACCTACCATCAGAGATGGTTCTAGGTCCAGGTCGAAACCCACGATGAAGATGGACTCCTAGCTGACGACGACGCTGGGTAGCAGATAACACCATGTTTAAAAGTAAGTAAATCATTATGCCATAAACTTGTTGAGCTATTTCCAAAATTTATAATTTTGACTTTGCAATGCCCGTTTCAAGTTCCAATAATTTCATCCATTTTGATTCAGAGGTAAGTAGTTTTTATCCATGAAATTTGTATAACCTTGTTAAAAAGAATTATATTCACCATTTTCACTCCTTCCTTCTCATAGGTTTTAATTAAAACACCTCTCTTTAATCTCTCAGCTTTGTTATTCCAAATAAAATTGAAAAGGGTTGCGTTCAATTCATTCATAATGATGTACTAGGCAGAGGTGTTATTGAGTGAATAATTTTCGACACAATCAAGGTCTTTACCATCGTAACTTTCCCCAAAAAGGAAACTTTTCTTCTAGACCAAATTTTTAAAAGATTTTTGTTCTAATTAAGTGGAAAATTGTCAGCTGTTGTCCCCTTGACCCACTTTTTGTTCACCCGTGGCTTTTCTTAAATCCTACAGCTTGCAGGCGGAAGTTGAAATTTACTATGACCAGGAAATTCAAACCCCTTCAGAAAATCCTGATTGGTCGACATCCACTTTTCATATAATTTCTGGAAGTTGGAGAGTTTTGGCAGTCTGCATGCACTGTCTCTCAGTTCTTAGTCATCGCATGCAAAGGGTGATTTTAAGGTGAAAACTACTGATTTGGCGTATTTTGGCTCGTTTATTCAAGTAGCCGGCTGCACTTCCGGTAGTTGTAAAAGATGGAAAAAGTGACTTGGAAATCAGTTTCAATAGACTGTGTGCAAAGTTTTTGAAGTCTTTGGTCCACTGTACTCTTCAAGTTTTCAGGTTTTGTAGATCTTGTGGAACACACTGTTAGAGCTGACTCGACCTCGTTCTTCAAGCCCAAACATACAATTACTGAGTACTACCTGAAGGCGGCACGGTCGAGTACAAAAAGTCCATCGCCAGAAATTTGAAACATTCCTGATCCGGTAGGTGACGCTTAGCGCCATGACCCTAACCAATCATAACAATGCATAGTTAGGTTAAAGGTAAGGAAGCTTGGGAGCTAGTATCCTGAGCCCTACATGTAAGTCAGTATGTAGTCTGCAGAGCAATACTTGTCAAGTTAACTTCACTTATTTGGAATTTCTGGAATTCCACAGTCTACAGTATGAGAATGCTAGATGAGTCATCGGGGTCACAGCTCTCTGTTAAGGTAGGTGGATACACAAAAAAGTTAATTTTGACTTTTTTAACATTTTTATATCATCCTAATCTTCAATTCTTCATGCACAGTATACTGAAGAAAAATAAAACCATTCTGAAAATCCAAAGTTGTTTTTTTAATTATATTTGACCAAGCTTCAGTAAGTCATATGGCTTGAGTGCTCACCAGCTCAGTGATTGACAAGTGGGGCGGAGCTTATACCAGGACACTAACTCTAATCTAACCCTGTTAGCAAACATTGCGTAACCGGGCAATCGAGAGTGCTGTACCCGCCAGCTGATATTGATGATGTAGCAAGGCCAAAAATAAAATAATTCTATTTTTGATCATGTGAAAGTTGGTGGTGAAATGCTGAACTAGCTCCTGTTACGAACCTGAGCCTGTTTGTCCATCTGCAAAAAATTAAGTTGAGTACGCCAAGTTCTACCGAGGCCATCACTGCACTCAGTGTGAGGAGTCAGTGCAGAAACTGTGCGTGTGCAAGAGAAGTCGGAAAGGCGAGGTGGCTTGCGAGAGGACGCTGAGCGTCGACGTGGGTGGTGTTGCACGATTCGATTAGAGTGCATGCACGCGCTGTGAAGACACGCCGCGCGCGAGACAACTACATGCTGTCAGGGTAGAGTTTTGGAGATAAACCGTGTTTCTGTGTTAGGAACGCGCCATGGAGAAACTAGGCTGCCAAACTCAGAGGATTTTTTAACTTGCCGCCGGCCGTAATCCAAAGAATTAGAGAAATGACCTAGTGTTCGACATAACAAAATTGTTCTCGTGCATAGATTCAAACGTATCCCTGAATTAAAACTCATGATATTATTCGATTTTAGTAGAAAGCAATATAAGAAACTTTGGTAACTTGGGAATCTCACCCAAGCGACGCTATTTGTGGTGAAAGTGCTATTTTCTCATCCCAAAGTCCATTCGGTCAAAATATTGGCGGTACAGGCACGTGAAAATGTTGAACCATTACGATGAAAGTACTTCTTTATCCTCGTCGCCAATATTGTTGTGTAGACAGTAACGCAATGGTTTCATATAACACATGTATTGGTTGATGAAGGGACGGTAAGTCCCTATAACATTGGAATACTAACAAATAGGTCTATATAGTTAGAGAGTCTGTTACCACACTGAGAGTTCAGTCACATAAACACTCATCACATGGTTTTAATGATGTGTGGTCGGCACACAAGCACAGCATTTATTTATTTATTTATTATTGTGATATTTAAAATGAGGGTGGCCTCTTCAGTGGTAGCACTGCTTTCCAAGAGGGCCCTCAACAAGAAAAACAGTAATATAATACAATGAAGTAATAAAACAACAATGAAATATACGTAACAAAGATACAATTAAAACAGGTTGAGAATTAAGACAATAACTAAATGACAAATAATGGTCAAAATTTAACTAAGACAGATAAAATGAATTAAGAGATGATTCTAGACAATGAGAGTATTTACGACAATGAAAAAATGACATGATTAAGACAGGCAGGGTATGAAAGGTCAAGTAAATTACAGCCACTTTTTAATATTTACTTTAAAGGTAGTAATTGAATTGGACCGTTTAATTTCTGGGCTAAAAGAATTCCATATTATAGCAGCTGCATAGATAAAAGATCTCTTGCCCGTCTCGGTTTTAATTTTTTAGAATAAACATTGCCAGCAACAGAAGAACGTGTAGAATATACAGCCTGGCTGCTATTGAATTTACTGCTGAGATATGCTGGAGCCAAGCCATTAATACATCTGTACATACTACAGGCAGAGAGATATATATTTCTTTGTCTTATTTTCATTAATCCCAGCTTGGAATACAAGTCGTCAACCCTAGTGTCCCTAATTTTAGTACCCAGGATAGCCCTGGCGGCTCTATTTTGGATTACTTGCACTTTGCTGACAAAAGTGTCACTAGTGTGCCCCCAAACCGGTAAAAAATAATCAATATGAGGCTGAATAATAGAATGGTAAAGGGTCTTAAGAGTTCTGACATTAAGAAATTTGCCTAGACGTTTAAGTACACCAATTTTCCTAGATAATTTCTTTGTGATATGATTGTCAGAATATAGTCTGACAGTATTATTAGTTGTATTGTTTTGTTTTGTTTTGTTATTCAGTTTGATTGGCATGACCCCTGAGTTAAGTACAATGATGATGTAATTTGTTTACTACAGAATAGTATGGAACTTTCTAGTAGACTGAGTTCAGTAGTGATGATGTAATTTGTTTACTACAAAATAGTGTGGAACTTTCTAGAAGACTTAGGTCAGAACAGTGATGATGTAATTTGTTTACTGCAGTATAGTGTGGAACTTTCTAGAAGACTCTAGCATGACAGTGATTAATGCAGTCTGGAATATTCTAGAGACTAGTATATGTTTGTAGAATAGTTGGGTAGATTCAGGAAAGTTCTAGAATGTGCTTGAGTTGATGAAAAGTTCCAGAACAATGCATTAGGCTATAAATACACAAGCACGGGTTTGTGTTAGTCACTTGAGTCCAAGAAGATTAAGTCAGTCAGATCAAGTCAATTGAAGAGAAGATCAAGTCGGGAGATCAAGTGAGATCAAGCCAGTTCAAGAAAGTTAATCAGGAGAACTACAGTTGAGTTGCAGTGAAGAGAATCAGCAGTTACAGCGATAGTCAATAGAGAGCCAGCTATAGAGACATCAGGTTATTGAATCAAGAATCAACGAGTGTAACAATTCAACACAAGTCAAGGCTTCGCAGCACTGGCTGGAGCATAAACAGACATTACGTCGGACGTTTTGTTTGAGTAGGCTTGCGAACGTACGGTCGGGATTAATAAAGGATTAACTCGAACCAGTCTTCAGTCAATCATCGCACCGAAAGCTATTAGCACCGGTCAGTAACAACCTGCGCCCACCCACACACGGGGAAAAACGTGACAATGATCTATGTGCATATTAAATTTAAGATTGGGATCTAAAGTAAGGCCCAAGTACTTAAACTTGTCAACATTCTCGCTGGGAGAACCGTTGATAGAAAGGGATAGTTTTTGTTGTTTTAATTTCTGGTGGGCCGGGGTTCCAAACAGCATCGACTTGGTTTTACTAACGTTAAGAGTGAGTTTATTTTGAATCAGCCAGTCGTGGATAAGGGCTAGCTCATCGTTTAGAGAAGTTTTGAGTTCTTTTACCGATCCAGCTGTGGACATAATTGCTGTGTCATCAGCGTATAAAACTGGGACCCTGTTGTGGAGGACAGTAGGGAGGTCGTTAACAAAAATAGTGGATAGCAGACAAGAGATCAACGCTAGGCTCCGTCCACGTGGCAGTCATATTTGTTGTCTGTTGTGCTTCACAATTTCACAAAAATGATTATAATTACGCTGTAAACAAACAGGTATGTCATATTTTCTAAACATGCATTAAATGTCAGCTTTATTTCTAGTACATCAACAGAAATTGGAACATAATAACGCACATTCTGAAGGAATTTTGACCTCAAGTTGCAATCGATGCCCACTTAATTCACAGCCGTTTTTCTCGGCGTTTCACCACTTGTTTGATGACCAAACATCTGCCTCTGATGTAACCCAAAGTGTCAATCATATCGTGACGCCAATTATATTTTCCTGAGTAGGTATAAATTACGAGGAACGTGAGCAGTATTGGCGTGGCCAGAAGGTGCGTGGTCGGCTGAAGCATACAGATTCAAGCTGGCAGACACAATGTCGATGGACGGTGAAAATGAGCAGTTCGATTTCTGGCTAAACCATAACACAACTCGAACGTCAGTAGTTGTCCTTGCGACCAGCAGCTCGGATGGCTTTACGTCACCGTCATTGCCAGCATCAGTTTATTTTGTACTCATTGTCAATCCGTTTCAGTTTTTATTCAGTTAGCAACCTCCAAGCATTTGGCGATATCTTCATGTTGGAGATAAGTTCTACCGATTTAGCCATCGGTTTAGTTTCTTTCACGGAATAAGGCGGTACGGCGACGCATTGTGCACATTCATCGGCACTGTAAAAACTTTGGCGTTCTACTTATCCATTACAACTCTTGCCATGACCACTCTGGACCGATTCTTCAGAATAACAGAGGGTATTCGTTACATACTCTTCATGACAAAAGAAAACAAATTGGTTTGATATTTGTTCAGTTTGTCTCAATAGCGTTGGCTTGTATCCAGCCACCCACCGGGTGGAGAACTTACACCTATGTGTCACCCGTGAAATCATGCGCTTCGTCTTATCAACCTGGTAATACCACTCAAGTAACAGGCACTTCGGCAGAAATAGGAATTCCACTGATAATCATGTTCGTGTGCTTCTGGAAAGTGCGCAAGATTGTCACTCGTCACCAACGGGTCATTTGTGGCACCAGTTCCCATCAACGCTGGCGTATTCGGAGGAGGTTATAAAACACGAGTTGATGTGCAGTCAACAAAAACTGAAACACTTTGTCACTAGTCCTCTGCTCATCGGCGGATTTGTGTTACATTCCAGTGTTGGTAATACAAGTGATACTGAAAGGTGGCTACGACCCACACAAGGAGTACAGCGCCCAGATGAGAGTGGCCCTATTCATAGCTTACTGGATAATGACGTGTGGCAGTCTCATCAACTTCTTTATTTACAACTGGCGATGTGAAATTTTCCGCTGCAGCACTTGCTACTTAGAAGACTTAGCAAGCTAATGTATTCGTAAATTTGCCGCAAAGGGCTGCGCTTGCTACTGACAAAAATTAAAAAGTTTAGATTATATCCCGCCGCAGATTAGCTCGGAATAACCATTCAAATCAAGCCAACATGATATTAACTAGGATTAATTTGTCAGTTAATTTGAAGGCGGAATCAGGCTTGCCTTTTGACTGTATAACCACAGTGTTTAAGGTAACGTTTAACCTTATAGACAAGTCCGTGTATTTTGCCAAATATCTGTCGGTAATATTTATAAATATATATTTTCTGAAATTAGAAAACCCGTGAAAGTTAAGTTTATTACTTTATGCCAACCAGCCATTAATTGGGCATATTTTGGTAGAATTAAACAGAAAAAGAAAGATGCATTTATAGCAAAGCAACGGTATCAATAGCATAACATTTAAAGGAAATTCCTAAAAACTCTTTGAAGTACAGTGGCTAAAGTATGATATCTGGAAGTTTGAATCCGATCAGCCGTTTCTCAGTTATGACGTTCAGTACTTCCGAAGTGAGTCGGCCAGGTCCTAAATAACCACATCATGTCACCAACAAACGATGTGTTTTTATGCGCGCATCCAGGGGAGGGGGGGCTTAAATGCTCCCTCCATTTAGCGAACTGGGCATAAAAGTCCGCCTCAGTGAAACAAAAAGTCCTAGTAAACGAGACAACAGTCTATTATAAAGCGCGAATGTGCAATTTATTTGTTATCCCGTTTTCTTTTCTTAGTCCTCCGTTTATTTTGTCAGTAAAACTTCCCCATTGTCAAGAATTCGAGCCCCCCTATATACATGTATTAGGATGGGTGCGCACATGGTTTTGCATCAATTTCGACCTCCAGGTTCATTCGGTAACACCATGTTCAGTTTTAGTTGACACCATAAACCTGTAGAAGGATTGTAACGACAAGTGCCGCGCTTGACCTCGGCATTCTAGTGTTAGAGTTTGTGACACTGAGATTATGCGAGAGTTTGTCTATGAGCTGTGGATTTTCGGTTATCCGCTTGACTTAGTGTTGTAGTTATGAAATGAAGCTTAACTTCATTGTTTCATTCTCATTTTGTCATTTTTAGTTGATACAAAGTTGCCATGTAAACACTGACGTAATTTAGATTGTGAACGAAAATCTGCACCTAATTTCGACAACCTATCAGCCAATATGTACGCTAGGAGTTTTCCAAAACGACATTTTGTGTGCAAAATCATTAAAATTCCTAAATGTTTGTTTTGCAATTATTAATGAAAATTTTATGAACAGAGGTGTTCTCGTAACTTACGGAAAACTAATCGCATATTTATCTGCGTAGCTATGTATGTGTCAGGCTTTGTATATTTATGCATGTATAGTTCTGTAGCAGCCCTTCGTTAACACAAACTTAGTTAAAGACAAGACTGGACTTCTTGTTTGACAGCTAATACAGATTCGCTCGTAGTGTCGAAGCAATCTCCTTTCATCAGGTGTGCAGCTATGTACCAAAACAATGAGAGACATAACAAACAAACTAATTAAAACACTAGCTATATTTTGAGACCGCATGTCTCATCATCAGGCAGTGAGTTAAATGAACATAATACGAAGCGAAATAATCAGTAAAATACACGGTGACACCACGAAAAGGGGCAAGCAGAGAGTGTGACTATAGAACACGCTTGGAAGCTCACAAGCCTAAAGGAAGAGGGCCAGCGTGCTCTACACATCTATGACATTCTCGTTCCGCGCATGTTTTTCGTGACTGATCAACAGGGTTTCCAAAATGCGTGTCATTTTCAACATAACGAATAATGGTATTCTTTAATATTTCTTGCCCAGTTATTTTTCGGCCATGTTGATGTAAAAAATGATCTTGAACAGATCCGCCCTGCAAGTGCATGGACAACTGTTGGGAGAGGGAACACACCGTATATTCGATATGTAACGCTGTTCACGAGAATGAGGACGAAGACATTCGTCCAAATGACATGTGAATTGGTAAACAACATTACATCTGGCCACTGGTGTTGCAATCTTTCACTATTGGAGTTATTTATCATGACAAGGTGACGTGACTTTACATTCTGATAATGAATAATTACATTCAATCTATCACCAGGTTTGACCACCTAAATCTTCTTAAGCACACTTTCCTCACTCAGATAGTTCACTTCGGAAAGATTCCCAGCGATAATACTCTGTGCCCAAATAAATGCTTCTTTTATTTACTTTCAGTTGCACGCCTTTCCTTCTTTTCTTCCTATATCTGAGTTGATTAGTTTAGATAAAAAGGTCCTCTTTTCTTGCTCACCCTCCCACTGTCAGCCCTCTTGTCTCGTCGTATCTTGTAAATCCCTGCGGTTGTTTAACGAAGCACCGTCCTCAGACGTATAGTTTCCATAGGTAATAGTTCAAATCAGGTATATGATCAAATCCCCAGAAATGTTCCAATCATGAATGATCACAGACGCAGGCACAAAGCACATATATGGCACAGTTATGTCCAGGCATAGTAATCGCAAGAAACATGAAGAAGTGTCCAGATGGTAAGAAGCTAATAGCCGCTCGACAGATCCAAGTCAGACGTTCCAAAGTGGGTAACATTAATAGAACACAATCATTAGCTCCATCACGTCACGTGGTACAAAGCACATTGGATGGCAAGGTATTCACTCCACAGCACTGTAGGTCTTCCATATCTTGTCACCGAGTCAGCTGTTAGTCGGATGACTGTGAACGCATGCGAGCATTTATCATAAGTGGGAGGGAGATTAGAGGTACTCTGTGCTTACCTCAAAGTTTTTTCTTCACACTATTTTCAAAAACCGTGAATTGTGTAATTTTTCTGGAAATTTCCTCACAAGGGAAAGTGTATAAAGTTTGTAAGAAAGTAGTTTTGTCAAGAATTGTTTAAAACATATTTTTATGAGTTTTCGCGGTCCATGGCACTTTGAGTTGTTTGAAATACTGGCGAATTGTGAGAACATGATGAACACTGTCATTTAATTTAAAAAATGCATGTCTACAGAAAACAGCATTGAATTACTCTATTCAATACACAAGCCTTGGAAAAGAACAGTAGAAGTGGCGAATTTTGGTTTTCACCTTTACTTGTTATTCCCTTGAGCGGCCTCTGAGAACTGATACTTTTCAGTAATTCGTTACATCAAACAGAAACCAAATTGAAACTGAGTTAGAGAATTAGAGGTTAAAGAACCATTGCGTTTTACCAGAGCCCAGTAACTGTGAAAACCAGGAATTAACACGAACACGCCAAGAGGACATTTTCCACTCAAATCGTAAGTGTTTTCAACACCATTGAAAATTGCCAACGTCTAAGCATCATGGCCTGGAGTCTGTTTTCAAAATGCAAAATCCAAGTCGAAACTATTATTACGTACTTAATGCTGTATATTTAATAAATATTAACAAAAACAATTTCCTCAGGGATTGTCCCTGCCATCGAGTCGGCCCAACTGGTTTATTCACATTCTGTTTCACTTGTTTAATGAATGTGACCACTCAAGAGTTGGTAGGGTTCATTTGCTGACTGGCAACTAGAAAATTCTAGCCAAAATCAAGAAGTGTTGTAACCACGTTGTTGACAGTTGCCAGTACGACACTATTAATAATTTATGAGACTTGTTTGAATTGAGTGATGTAAAGGTAGTACATTTTAATTAGAGTTTTATTTTTCTAAATAAATACTCAATAATTCCTATTTACATTTCACTGCAGACATTCACATCAGGTATGTCAATTTTATTTATAAACACACAGTGTGGGATCTTAACTACCTTTTTTGAATTCGTCTTGAGCAATAAAAAATCGTCACGAGAGAAGAGTCGAGACAACGAAAAGGGATTGTCACTCGGTTTAGACATTTTGTTAGGCTCACTTTTTGAAACTTTATGCCTTCGAATAGAGGCCCATGCGCCTAAATGCGACGAAATACGACACACCATCATAGTAGCATACATATAAAATACAATATACAGTGGACCTGCAATGATGTCTCTACACTGGATGTACAAGCCTGCAGCCTGTGTATAGCGTCGCTGGACGTTTCTAATCCGTGTTATGCTATCTACTAATAGAAGTCGTCAGCGCAGTAAGAGTCACGCTTAAAGGTACACTCCTGGTGCCAGGCTAAAATTTCGTGTTCGTTTATAGCCCCATACGTTTCAGGAAGAGCGTACATCAAAAATGGCCTCCCATTATTCAAGTACATATTCCTGAATCGCCGCATCTTTTGTGTTTTCCATAGATGACAGAATTCGTCAACTTCCTTCCTCAAAATAACAACACCAACATACCCATACGAAAATATTCAGTAGGAACCTATAGGAATTCACATAGGATCCTATAGCAATTCCTATAGGATCCTATAGCAATTCCTATAGGAATACTGATTTCCTATAGGATTCCTATAGGATCAAGATTTCCTATAGGAATATCATTTCCTATTGGATTATTATAGGATCAAGATTTCCTATAGAAAAAATCGTATGAAAATTTTTCAGAAATCTGATTTCTAAACATTTTAACAAACAAATAGCCTAAGAGTACATAGTAAGATATCGATTTGTTTTTATCTACTTTCAGCTCTTCTGAGTCATTAATTTTTGTAAATTTTAATATTCAGGTTTGTTCTTAATACAAATGTGTTAATTGCTTCATAGAAGCCTATTGAACTTCCTATAGAATCCTACTGAACACGTTATTAAATTTCCTATAGAATCCTTTTTTATATTTTCATTTTGTTCTAGCATGATAATTACAAGTCATAAAAACAATATACTATACATCGTTTAAATAACATTAAATCATTACTCAACAAGTACCGTATTTCCTTCAGGATGTAATTTAATAAAGTTAATGAACAATTCGATATTAAGATTTTTTTAACAAACTTTTGACTAAATATGTGATTTTTTGCTAGCATGATCAACAAATTAATATTACATTTTTCCGACTGAATGTTTCCCAAAAAACCAAAAAACACTGCTATCTTGTCTACATGAAAATTTACATGATATGTTTGTTTTAACCAATCAGCAAACAGGAGCCAGAAACCGGAGACAAGACGACATTCCCAAAACAGATGGAGAAAAGTTTCACTGTATTCACCACAGAAAGAGCATAAATCACTTGTTTTTATTTTAATTTTATGTAAATAACTATTAGTTGGCAATATTCTGTGAATTAAGCGGTAATGAAACTAACGCAATTTTGTATCTTTTGTATAATTGAAGGGGAGTTTATTTACTTTTCTCCACCATGTATCAGAGTCACTAAAATTTATATTATTTATAACACCGTTTATATCTATCTCAGATGACCACTTGTTTTTATACTTACTAGCTGTCTGAACTGACTGTACCAAGGTGTCATAAATATTTACCGCTTGTGATTTATTATGTAAAATTTTATACATATTACTTGGGAAATTTGGTAATAAGATATTGTCTTGTCTATTCTTAAGACCCCTCTACGCTGCAAAGTTTGCACTTCTTAATCCATAGAATTCTAGTATTGGAGGTTGAAAGTTATAATAACTGTTACAAAGTTGTTCGTATGACATAAAAAGAACCTTCAGCATTAAAGTCCTTCTCTCACGCGTTGTTAACCCTTATTACATGGTTAGAAGATGTTATAAGGATCCAAGAAGTACCTACCCCATAACTAATACACGAACCATTTTAGACCACCATGATCCTGATTCTGTACAATTTCTTTTCGGCTAACTCTGTCATTCTTCCCATTCCAAATGAAGCCAAAGTATCTCGCTCTAATTCTTGAGTCATGTCAGTGGAGGGGCTAGGGAGGGATTGAAGCAAATGAACAATCTTGGGCAATAAAAGTGTCTTAACCACGGTTATTTTACCTAAAACAGTAAGAATTCGTCTTGACTAAGAGCCCATCATTTTCATAATTTCCAAAAACCTGCAACTGTAGTTAATACTCGGCATTGTATTATAATCAGTGGAGAAGTTTATTCCCAAAAATATGAAAGGTTTGTTGGTCCATAACAGGTTCTCATTGACACAAAATTTTTCGTGAGAGTCTTTTTTGAGCCAATCCAAACACATCTTGTTTTCTCGATGTTTGGCTTCAAACCAGAAAATTTCGCAAATTAGTCAAATGAATTCAAAGATGATCTAAGAGATAACTCAGAACCGTCCAAAATTAAACAAGTGTCGTCAGCGTACTGGATCAATTTAAACTCAGAAACACCTATCTTGACCCCAGTGATGCCACCATCCCGACAAATTAAATTACCCAATATTTCTACACATAATAAAAAGGTAAGGAGATATGGGGTCTCCTTGACGACAGCCTCTCCCCATTTCAAAACATTCAAAGAAAAATCCATGTTGGAGAACACAAAGAAAAGATTTGTTGTAGAGTGTTTTGATCGTTTCAATGAACCTTGGGCCAAAGTTAAAGTATGATAATGCCTTGAGGATGAAAGACCAATATAAAATGACTTGAGAATGAAACAAGTATGTTTCGAAATATCGTGTGTCTTTTAACTATGTCGCTAGGTCAGTTACTTTATCTATGTTCACTTGAGAGCAGAGTTTTGTTCCGAAAGTACGAACGTAACGGAATAAAGACTGTGAACAATGAAAAGTGTCGTGCGTTTAACCAATTCTGTATAACCTTAACCAATGCTAATATAAAACTGAAACAAAGTCTGTCTCATTAGATACAATTTGTAATGCCTTGAAGTGTTCGTGAGTGAAAAAACAGCTAATTGACCGAGCACCGAGGCCGTGTGAGCTCATGCTAATTCAGTGTTTGCTGAAAGAAAGCTGTTGTGAAACAATAACTCCATTTTGAATCCCATGGTCAAATGTTAGGGGAATCTTTATTTAGATATTCATATGCATTATTCGAATTAACTGTACAACTATGGCCCTGACGGTTCTGTGGAAGGTAACCTGACTTCGCGGCCCCCGACGAGCGAGTAAATAGATTTGCAGTTTTGGGGTTAATTCACCAAAAAGGTCAGCGTGCACATTTTCTCTTTGTCTCACTAGGGTAGTCTTTTCGTGACTGGAAGTTTAGTTTCCAACTTTGGATGGTTTATGTTCGTGATTTCTTCAGTCCGCCACGATTGACCTGATCGGGTTCCGAGCACTGGCCGGGACAGCAAACGTTTTGCGTGTTTAGAACTAAAATTATAACACGCAGCTATGTTCTCCTGTCTGTATTTCACGGACGAATAATTTGAATTTATCACCAAACAGACCCCAAACTTCTGCGATTGACCTTACGGTAAATTGGCATACCGAACTTCGTAGGCTACGGTACGTTCAAATATTTAAAAATCTGTAACAGCGAAATAAAATAACACGTTTGTTTAATAACTCGACGTATTTGTAAGAGTTTTACATCGAATTTTGATGATTTATTGGTGTAAAACGATGAATTCAAGCGATAAGCTGACACCAGTAAGCGTGTTGGGAACTGCTGAACAGACTGCATTTGAATCTCTGACGTCATTCGTTAATTTCCAAACCTCTGTCTGCCGTCAGGTGTCAGGTAAAAGAGTTGCACTTGCTGTCATGGAGTGGAACTACTCGATCTAAATTGAAACAAAATGGGTTGTTTTTGGGTGGCATTCTCTTTTAACGTCTTCACTTTTTTCGATTCCCTAAAGTAATCAGTGAACTAGGACTTAGCACTTAATAACAGCTTATGGAATACTTTATTACGTAGTTCAATAAATCATTTCGTCTCCCACATAGTCTGGAAGTCAAATCAAATAACAAAAAATAAAAAAGAGTGTAGATCAATGTTTGTTATATTTTGTAATATGAAGATAAAACCGATCTCATAGGTTAAATGGATTTCTGAAATGAATAATGAATTAACTATGCGTTGGAAAAAAGTGCACTTGAATGTTTTTAATTTTTCTCTAGATGTAAAATTGAGATAGTTCCAGTAATGACTATTTCACAGAATATTATGTACAAATTTGTTTCTTTATAAAATATGCGTCTCGGAGTCTTCTGCTTGTACAAAAAATTCAGAGAAAAATCCAATATTCAATAGTGAAATTGGACGCCAATTTTCGATGAATTCTACTGAACTTCTTATAAAATCCTATTGAACTACCTATTCTTAAAGTCTTATAATAATTCCTATAGTGTTTTCTATAGTATATCCTAAAGGATTTCTGTAGAATCCTATAGGAAATCATAAAGGATTTCCTGTTTGATGCTATAGAAAATCCTATAGGACCCAATACGAAATCCTATAGTGTCCAATAGGGAATCCTATAGGTTCCATTAGGAAACCCAAAAGGATCCAATAGGAAATGATATAGGATCCAATAGGAAATCCTACAGGATCCTATAGGATTTCCTATAGGATCCTATTGAACGTCCTATAAGATCCTATTAAACTTCATAAAGAATTTTATTAAACTTCCTTTAGAATCCCATTGAAATTCAATAGGATCACATCGGAAGTTCAATAGGATTCTACATGAACTTCCTATAGAATCCTATTGATCTTCCTATAGAAACCTATTGAACTTCCTATAGAATCTTACTTAACTTCCAGTATATGAAATTGTCTTAAAACATAACACAAAAGGGAAAACTAAATAGCTTCCATTATAGCTGTTTCATTTCTAGTGTTGTAAAATATATTGTTGTGTCTAAACGTCTAAGGAAACATTTGGATTATGTGTATGGCTTAGTGGCTAAAATGGACAGTTTCTGAACTGGACAACAGGTGTCACTGAAAGGTGATTCAATGAACAGTTATCTTTGCAGCAATTAAAACACTTGACATAATCTTACAGCTTTGACTATCAGAGAACAACATATAGAAGAGCAACGCGGGGCGTTGAAATGCGCCCACGAATGTACTGCAAACGGTGTGCTTCTAGGTTGTTTATTAGTATCATAAAAATGGCCACTAGTGCAAAATACTTCAAATCCATCAAAAAAATTGTCACAGTTTTTTTACAGAATGCTATTAACCACATTTCATGAAAATCCGTCAAGAAACTTTAGCAAAACGGAAAAAATAAAATTGCCGCTAGGGGACAAAGCAGTTATCGGATCCGTCTGAAAGTTGTCGTCTTCCGTTGTCAACGCCATAGAAATACACTTGCTAAATTTAATAAACATTCTGTAGAGGGTTTAGGCGATAGAGCTAAGGGCGAAAAATGCCACTAGGAGGCGCCAACCGTCCTCTTCACGCTAACGGTACATAAGCCAATTTTCACAAACATCCTAAGAGTGGTTTGGTTGACAGAGTGTGGACGCCAAAAACAGATTAGAAAACAGTAAAAATGGCCACTAGATGGAGCAAAATACTTCGAATCTGTCCGAAAACAGGTAAATGTCACCGTTTCTTTACAAGAAAGTTATTTAACAAATTTCATGAAAATTCGTCGAAAAACTTCATCAGAGAAAAAAATGAAGTTGACACCAGGGGGCAGTTTTAGTCGGACCCATCTGAAAGTCGTTGTTAATTTCATATAAATACACGTGTTAAATTTAATAAAGATCCTGCATAGGGCTTAGGAGATACAGGTAAGCCTGGGTGAAAGAAAATTGCTACTAGCAGGCGCCACAGTAGTCGAAGTCATTGGAAAAACATCGTCAATCATCCTCTTTATAGTAAGAACATACATGCCAATGGAGCTATTTGGAGAATTCTCCTCGTGGTGTCGCTGCTGTACTAGTGGTGATTGAAATGCGCATGCGTCTTTGTTTGTAAACAGCTGGTAAAAAGACGGAATTGTTATCAAAATACGTCGTCGCGCTCAGCCTTATTATTGCTATTTTCCCATGTGCAAGTCTTCGACAGGTGGTCACAAATTCCCAAAAGACCTAAGGTTACTACAGGTGTGGAGAATTGCGGTCAAAGGGTCAACCAACTGACAGAAGATTTGTGGATGCCGAAGCCTCATAGTGTGCTCTAAGCATTTCCATTGAGAGACTACATAACGTTACTCAGTAAGTTTTTAGCTACCAGTTTCTACCGACAACGTTCGGTGATGTTATCCCCACCAGTTACCCCACTGAATAACGGGTTTATTCAGTGGAACTAAGTGTCTTTTTTGGAAACTCACCCTTGACCCGGATGGTAGGCTAGCAGCACATATTCACATTGCCCTGGGTGGGAGTGCGCCCAATATACCTTTGTAAGAGGTGCATGGTACGTGACGCTCATAGGTCAAGGGTGACTTTTTCACAGCAGTTTCTCTTCAAAACTATGCTATGTCCAATAAAATTCTCTAGATGAGTGAGTTTCCTTATTTTATAGCGGACTCCACCCCCATGACTACCAGATTAGTTACCAAATTAACATGAATAAGCTATTCAATAAATGTCGTAATATTGCAATGGAATAAAAAGTGACACCTAGAATGAATTTTATTTGACAAGATCAGAAACACATTTTAGGTGTCGTGAACACTACACATTGTTAAATCACTTTTAGCCTGTTTCACATATTTTAATTGAGATCTTAAATAAGACTTGGTACAAAGAATATTAGTTTCTACATGTAAACATGAAGATGAAACGTCATGTATGTTCTGCCTTACAAAAGTAGTTTTGTCTTGTTTTCTTTTATAATTTGCTAATATTTCTCTGACTATTTTGTTACAGGTGAAAGAAAACGACTAAAACCAGCCACCTGTTCATCTAAGTTACCTTTGGACAAAGTGAAAAGCAATCCTTGAGCAATGACCTGAAAGAATTGAACCTAATTCAGAAAGTCAGCCCTTGATATGCCTGGTTATAGACTCCGTTGCATTAGATAAATTACAGTTGTTTTTAACAATGTTGTTTCTTTGTATGTATGTGGTTGTTCAGTTTGCCATTTTGTTTTTAAATACACTGAAAATAGTTTATTTTCGAATCTTGTGCATAGCAGATTCTTATCCAGCTAGCTACAATTGAAAACATACTTTTCTTGCATGTGGAACTTTTTTGTAGACAAGCTGACACAAAACTTAAAATTGTTTAAAGGCCTTCTTAACAAAGCTCTAAAAATAATTACACACACAAACACATCAAATGCAAACACAGGGAAAACTTTATTTTTATCGCTGCACATTTCTACAGGTCAACAGGAAAATGACAGTTCGCAAGCGTAATCGGTAATAATTTCAGATTTATAAAGAATCAACACAACTGCACTGTATGGAGCTTCAAAACTAAAGAAATATTGTGGTTTCAATAATGAGTGACAAACTTGCCTGTTGTTGAAAATTTTATTCAATCATCAAAGTGTAACATTAACGGGCTTTTTACTGAGAATAAGACAATCTATGTAATCACGGAATGTCATTTCCCCATAATGTGTACCATATTGAAACGTTTTTACCATTAATATAAAGCCTTCTGCAAGGAAAAGTTAATGTCAGTCAGTCAGAAAGGATAGGTATTTTTACCAGATCTGATGCTTTTGGTTTTCATGTCACCGGGATCTAGTTGCAGTGACCTATAGAAGCACTTTTAAAAAGGTCCAGTTTCCTTCATGTAGGCCTAACCTCATTCAGCCTCAATAACATCCACAATTAGATCCTTGGAGGTAAACACAACAGCTAATCACGTGACTCGTTCTGTGCCCAAAATCTGACCCTGAACTAGACCAGAGTGTCACTAGGTCTTCTTTAGCTTCAGGAAATGAAATAAGCCATTGTTGTCCACACAAGACTCATTGCTCATAAAAGGGCATACTCAACAACGAGGCTGACTTGTGTAGCAGTCAGATATAGTTCGTCTTCAAACACAAACAATCCACTGGCACATTGTCTTATTGTAACTTAGTACTGCTATTCACATTTCTCCAGGGCCACTGACTTGTGCATTGTGCCATGCAGCACTGCTGGTGTGTTGAAATGCTGTGGGAAGAGAAAGGAGTAACAAAGCCTGTCTGTTGCGGTTTGAAATGGCCCTAATATGTCACTGAACCTAAAACAAATTTTGAAATATGAATAATCAAGTACTCCAGCTTGGGTAAAAAATGCTACCCCTGTTTTTCAAAAATATGATATAGTGAATGCTCTACAATTTCACACAAAATTAAATAATTACAATTTCCATAGAGCAAGGGTGTATATAATAAGTATTGTATAAAAGTGTCTTTATTTTTCATTCGTAGCCTTAACAAGTCTTTAAAAATATGCAAGTTATTTCAATCAAGCTCAAACCTTTGTTACTCATTTTCAAGCCTTTTTATTTTTGACACTTTCAGCAATTTTAAACCCCGATTGCAGATTCATGGGTCTGTCAAGCATACTTCTGGTCTAAGGCTGAGGGAACAGTTTCTCAGACTTTTTTATGTTCCTTCTAATAGAAGATATGAAGACTTGGTCATTTAAAAATGATGGATAATCTTTCTGATGTTTAAGAGTAATTACAAATCTTAAGGCACCATCAAATAATGCAATTTTCACGAAAATGGCAGTCATTTGAATTTATAAACCCTTGCAACATTTCAAGGCATGAGTTAAGACTATTCAGTCATTGAGAATTCAGAAAATGTAATATATTTTTATGGGTTTACAATTGATAGCAAAACAGTTACATGAAATAAACTTGAAGGAACTTCATGAAGGTTAAGAATTGCCTCACCATGCTCTTCCCCCAAGAACCTATTACCTGTTATTTCCACACATTCAGTTGCACCAAATTTTACAACCCCAACCCCCTATGCCAACCCTCGCTAAAGACCTGCATAAGTAAATTAATAAAACGACTTACATACCTTTCTTTAAAAATAGCTGTCCCTTTTTCAAAGGTTTTGTTCTTTGTCTCCGATATATAAAGTAGGCTTTGACAACAGATCTGCACTGGATGGGAAGATCTTGCTGGTAAACTGCAGTCAACTGCTGAAAACCAATTTTTGTCCATTCAGGGACGGTGCAGAAGCGATGCATACAGTACAGCCACTGAATTTTTAGATTTCGTCCGGGCTACCTCACGCCTGGCCAGTCCGGAGAGCAACCGGAACGCAGGCGTGACAGAAATCAGTCACGTTCGCCTCACGCCTACTCTCCGGGTAGTCCTCATACTTATACCTCCGGTTTAGTTAACGCCTTCCTCACGCCTCGTTAACGCTTACCTCACGCTTTCTTCACGCCTTTGGTAGCTGTCGTAACCATGGTCGGGCACCGGGCTAACCAGTAAAAATACATGTGACGTCTTGATTGTCTGTCTTTTCGGTCAAGTTGCAAAGACATTATAGTATATTACACTGTATAGAGTATCTTTGCAAGCAGTAATCTATCACACTTGGGTTCCGACTAACTCTGTTCATACAAAAGTCTTCCTTCAGCTCGTCTTGTGTTACACTTACATGTACATGTACATGTTCAATTTACTACTTAAGAGCCAGTCCCATCAACGACATACATGTACAGTAACCACGGTTAGTAAATACGAATGAACGCGACGCAGTGTCCAGAGTCATCTTCACATGGCTGTGGACTCTTTGAAACTTGCCACAGGTGGATATAGTTATTCGCCATGAAAATAGCCTACGCTTCTTGTGAGGTATTGTGTCACTCTGTAAATTTTTGCACCGTACTGGCGTACAGAAAATTTCAATAGGCCGCCCTTCTGACATACCCATCCCTTACTGCAAGCAAATGTTTTGACTTAAAAGTCCTCAATCCGTAGTGCAGTTCAATTATTTGTAGCCCCCTCCCCGTAGTACATGCGTTCCGACTGAGTACACGGTATCCCCGGGGTAATTCTTCACTAAAATAACAATAGCGGTCATCTGTTTGACTCGTCAAATGCATGGGCGCGATAAGTTTTCTCCGCATGATGCTGGAACTTGGGATCAATGTACTCAGAATTGACATGCTATGCTCCTTCATATCGTGAAGGCAATTGAATAATTCCGCCATGTACACGCGTGTTAAGATTCTTTATTAGTTTATATAATATATATATATATATATATATATATATATATATATAATTATACATAAGTGAAAAGTAAAGTCCACAGGTCTGTTTCGTGAAGTGACTTAAGATTTGAGACGGAAATTTTGGTCTTTTACTGCTCGTGACGATTTCAACAAAAATAAACCTCACATGAGCAAAAGTCTATGACAATACACACATCACTGCTAGTTACTGATATAATTTTAATAAATTACTTTTTCATCTGCGATGCAGGTAAACTCACGCCTAGCTGGCTCACGGCTGGCTCGAGCTTCGCTCACGCCTAACTCACGGTAAGCTCCGGATACAGGCACGCTTAGGCTCACGCCAGCTGTCACGGTTGATTCACGCCTCACTCTCCGGTCTGTCTCCGGTTACGGTCACGGGTGGCTACACCGGAGAGACACCGGAGAGAGTCTAATAATTCAGTGGCTGTACTGTATCTCCTCTGCACGGTACAAGCCCTCAAACCTAAAAACCAAAGGTCACGTGAAAACAGACATAAATTCCATTTCAACGTGTAATAGATTACCGGAAGGCATAGGATAGGGGTAAAGGATAGGGGGTAAACAAATAGTCTATTGGATATTTTTCACGTACCCTTTGCCACTGGGCTTGGATTGTACATGTAATCTTAACTCAGTAGCCAATATGAGTTCACAGCATAAACATTCAGCATTGATTGATGTAACTGTCACTGATAAACCTGTTAGAAATCATTCAAACAGTAATACTGTTTTGATGTACAAAAAGACCCAATTGCTACGTCAAGCATCGTATTCGTAAAACACATCACAACAAACAAAGATTAACTAGACTGGCGACTACCGCGAAGTCGACATCAGCGAATACATCAGTTAACATGCATCAGTAGAATAAACATGGAATAATCGCTAAAATAATCACAAACCTTACCTTTGTATAAGGTCGTGCTTACTTCCTCTTATAGGAAGACCCTTTTCACGCAATCTCAGATTCAGTTGACACGGCTGCAAGCCATTTCACCATGTATTTAAAGGGTTCTCAAAATCGAAGCTGCTTAAACTATCACCACTATTACACGCGCGCCCTCTAGTTAATGTAAGTTTTCCAAATAGCCCCATTTTCACAATCATCCTTTGAGTGGTTTGGGTGATGGAGGGACGGACGCCAAAAAAACAGACTTGAAAACAGTAAAAATGGCCACTAGGTGGCGCAAAATACCTCCAATCCATCCCAGAACAAGAGAATAGCGTCATCTCAGTAATAGATGTCTTTGTGCCAAATTTTACGGAAAACCATCGACGACTTTTTGAAGATACAGAGGTAAACTTAAAAAAACTAAAATTGCCACCAGGGGGCGAACCTGTTGTCCGATCTGTCTGAAAGTCGTCGTCGTTCGTTGACACCTTCATATAAACATATTTGCTGCATTTAATTAAGATCCTGTGGAGCGTTTAGGAAATACAGCCATGGGCGCAAAGGAAACAAAATTGCCACTAAGGGGCGTCACAGTAGTAGAAGTCGTCGGAAAATCATCGTCAACCATCCGCTTCATAGCAAAAACATACATGCCAATTTTCGCAATCATCCTTAGAGTCGTTTGGTTGACAGAGGGGCGGACGCCAAAAAACCGGAATCGAAAATACTAAAAATGGCCACTGGATGGCGCAAAATACCTCGAACCCACTCGGAAACGAAAGGATGGCGTCATCTCATTAATAGATGCCTATTTGCCAAATTTCGTGAAAACTGGTTGAGGACCTTTGAAGAAACAGAGGCAAACTTTAAAAAAAAATTGCCACTAAGGGGCACAGCGGTATTCAGGTCGGTCCAAAACTCGGCGTCCTCTGTCATCAACCCCATAGGAACACACCAGCCAAATTTCAATAACATCCTGCAGGGGGTTTAGGAGATAGAGCAGCGGACGCAGGACGCCGGACGCCCAGACAGAGATGACGGCAATATGCACCCACACATCAATATGTGGGAGCATAAAACGCCTATAGCATCCAGGATATAAATATTACGTTACTTTAAGATGTTTTGAAAAAGCAAAAAAGAACACACAAGTCTCTTGTAGCCCCAGTTTAGTGCACCGTTTGTAACATATATAGATATCCTGCTGTAGACCTTGTTTAAGAACAGAGTAGACTGCTGTAGAGCTTTGAGGTTGCGTGTGGTCCAGAAGAAAGTTTCCAAAGAATTTCTTTTGTTGAGAACACTGTTGTTTTTTGTATTATGTATGCATTGGAAATGTCATGATGGGAAATCCTTATGGATTTCTTAAAAATCTTATAAGACTTCCTATAGGGTTTCCTATAGGATATCCTAAAAGATTCCTATAGGATCCAATAGGAAATCCTGTAAGATCCTATTGCATTTCCTGTAGGATCCAAAAGGAAATCCTATAGGATCCAATAGGAAATCCTGTAGGATCCTGCAAGAATTCTATAAGATATTGGGCCAAAATCTAATTGGATTCCTATAGGAAATCAAAAGGAAATCCTATTGCAATTTTTCGTAAGGGTACTTTTGTCACTACACGACAATCTCACTTTCCCAACATAATGTTATAACTGCCATGGCAATTTTTTACAAGGAATCATTGGCTGCTCACCCAATCAGTTACAAACTAGCGTAAACATGAAATGTTTACGGAAACTGTAAGACAGCCATTATCTTCGATGTAGTACCATGGACGGCACCCCATAGGCCTAGGTGATTGAGGGGGCTATAGCCCCCACTTTTTTCAGTGCTGCGTCGCCCATGAGTACAGGAAAATGTAAAAACTTAGAAGTTAATAAAAATCTCGCTATTTGGTGTGCGTTTCCTCAAAAACATTGCAAATTTCAAAGAACGTAAGCTTATGAATTGAAAGGCACATGGACATTTTTTCGTCTCCCCACTCACGGCGTTAGGGGCAACGTTTCTACACTAAAACGACCTGTAAACATTTACATGGCCTATGACTTCCCTGAGAAGACAGACGACTTGTTCAAAGGCGGTTAATTTACGACCACGCGAGCGAATCTGACGGCAGAGGAGAACAGTAGTGTCCGAAGGCACTGGTGGGTCAAGAATGTCGCAACGGGTCACAACCACAGTTTTCAAACGAATTGTGTTCGCGCACGCTCTAAAAAAGAATCTCTGCTCGAGTCCGGAAGAGGTGAGCTGCGCTCCTTACTCCTTCGTCCACAGGCGTAGCCCAAATTAGGCACTGGCAACGGGAGAGGAGGGGGGGGGGGGCGAAATTGTCCGCAACCGGTGCGAGGATATCTTGCATAGAACAGATGGCTACTTTGAAACACAAAATTGAAATGTTCAGAGCGGGAGATGGACTTTGTACCCCTCGTGGTTAAGCCAGTGCCATCACTTCAAACCCGCCTGTGGGGAGGGGGGCGGATAGTGCAAAGGAAACTTTAAGTCACATTCACTGTTTATTTTTGGTGGTCTGGCGAAGCTCCCCTCTCTTGGTGCCTCGAGCTAATTGAGCCCCTTCGCCACTTTCCTCTGCTCAATGCTGACCCAAAGTTTTCATGTTCTTGAACATTTAATGAATAGGGAGTGAATTTCGCAGAACTAATCTATCCCATTAATATTGTGGTCGATATGACAGATCTATACGGGCTTCCGAGGTGTTTGATTTCAACATTTTGGGCTCACTCATCGACCGGCGCAATACTATACATACCGGTCAACCAGAGAAGGTCATTCAAAATGTCCAATTTTGTCCAGCTTCGGAACACAGTATCTCAGAAATGGCTGGTCTGATTCACACAAAACTTTCAGATATCATGCTTTATGCCCTATTCTCCAAAATGCTGACAGGAATGGTTTTTTAAAGTGTTACAGTTTTGCTCCAGGGGCTATCAAATTAGGGCTTCAAATATGATTTTTGTGGAAAGCTTAAATTTGAATAAAACTGTAACAGCGTTATTGATATTGTACTCTTGAACATTTACATCGTACGAGATTTGGTCATCTTATTGGTCATGTTATTTTTCTTTGAATGTACCTCTGTTTTTACTAAATTTTACTAAAAAGCATGGTCATGTGACTGTGACCTAATTAATGGCAAATTGATATTAAGTCAAAAATCAGATTCTACGGAATTTCTGTTTTCAGAAAATATATTATACTTTTGCTGAGTTACAATCTTTAGTTTTTTAGATATTTTTCTCAGTGTACAGTCTTGTCGATAAAGTACTGCATAATCTTATTGCAAACCACAGCCACGAGAGCCGTATCGACCAGGAAGGTCCCTCATAGGCCATTTTCCATGTACAGCAGTACACTTCCTTAAGTGCCAGCAAAAATTTCCAAAGCATTTTGAGTAAACCACTACGTGTTTACGTGCAAGAGAAGTCCATAAGCCTTGTCATGACGTGTCTCTGAATGTTCAAGCAACCAACCGTCAATTCAGGGCTGAATCCAAACCGTCAATCATACATTGACGTCAATCACATCTTGCAGTTTACGTATAAATTATGCGAAACCGCCAGTATTGACGTGACCAGAAGGTGCGTGGTAGACTGAAGCAAAGGATTCAAACACTAGTCCCTGGCAGGCATTAGACATTGGTTGATGACGCGATGTCGATGGACGCTGAGAATGAGCAGTTAAATTTCTCGCTTATCCAAGACACAGCCCGAAAGGCAGTTTGTCCTTGCGACCAGCAGTTCGGATGGCCTTACGTCATTGTCATTGCCAGCATCAGTTTAGTCTGTACTGTTGTCAATCTGTTAAATATCATTATTTATTCAGTCAGCAACCTCCAAGCACTTGGCGGTATCTTCATGTTGGAGATAAGTTGTACCGATTTAGTCATCGGTTTAGTTTCTTTCACGTCAGTGGAACCAGCCTACTACGGAATATGGCCGCACGGCGACGCATTGTGTACATTCATCGGCACAGTGAAAACTTTGGCGTTCTTCATATCCATTACAACTCTTGCCATGATCACTCTGGACCGATACTTCAGAATAACAAAGGGTCTTCGTTACATAATCTACATGACAAAAAGAAAACAAATTGGTTTGATATTTGTTCAATTTGTCTTAATAGCGTTGGGTTGTATCCAGCCACCCACAGGATGGAGAACTTACATCTATGTGTCACCCGTGAAATCATGCGCTTCGTCTTATCAATCCGGTAATACCACTCAAGTAACAGGGACTTCGACAGCAATAGGCATTCCACTGATAATCATGTTAGTGTGCTTCTGGAAAGTGCGCAAAATTGTCACTCGTCACCGACGGGCCATTCGTGGCACCATCCCATCAACGCTGGCGTATTCGGAGGAGGTTATAAAACACGAGTTGATGTGCAGTCGACAAAAACTGAAACACTTTGTTACTAGTGCTCTGCTCATCGGCGGATTTATAGTGTGTTATACTCCAGTGTTGGTAATACACGTGATACTGGAAGGTGGCTACGACCCACACAAGGAGTACAGCTCCCTCGTGAGAGTCAGCTTATTCATAGTTTATTGGATAGCAATATGTGGCAGTTTCATCAACTTCTTTATTTACAACTGGCGATGTGAAATTTTCCGCCAACAGCTGCGCTTGTTACTTAGAAGACTTAGCAAGTTTAGAATATATTCGTAAACATGCCGGCATGGGGTAACTCAAAATAACGTTTCGAGTCATGCCAGCATTAATTTAGACACTAACTGTTATTAACTGCTCAGTTAATTAAAAGGCCGCTGCCGGTCCTGCATTCTGACAGACCAACCTCAATAGCCTATTAATGTAGGACATTATCAACATTAAGTATGTGTACAATGTACCTAGACAAATTTGTACACAACAATGCATTTCAACTCAATAAACGAATATGTGTTCTGAAAGTAGAAAACCTGTAGAATTTGATTTTTGTTTTAATACCTATCTTACATTAATTGGGTCACGTGACCATGTCATTTTAGCAAAAAAGAAAGGTACGTTCACAGCAAAACACTAGAATCAACAATATGACCAAAATTCGTTTGGTTACAATTTTTGGATCATTTCATTTTCGTTTTATTTAGTTAACTTTTATAGAAATAATGAAAGGGTGTTTGATAGCCCTTCGAATTCATATAAAACTTTCTGATACTATACTTTATGCGCTGTTTTGTACTTTAGACTGCCATTAACTAGGTCTCACGGCCATGTTTTTAGTAGACTTTAGCAAAACAGAAACTTAGGTACATGCATAGCAAAACAACTGTATCAATAACATTTTCAAGACAATTCTTAGCGGCGTTTTGTAGAACAGTCCAATCACTCAGCCGTTTCTGGGACAAGGCGTTCCGAAGTCTACCAAATTTGGTGGAGATTTTGTAGGGTCCTACATAACAACGTCATGCCACCAAAACTACGTACTTTACCTCAACTTCAATTGTCTAGGTACCTTTGATAACATTACGTTCAGTTTTACCTGACACTTACTAGACGATAGATGCCCGCGAAGCTGCTAGAATTAAGTTAAATCCAATTACGTCTACGGATCAAGACTGTTGTCACGTATGTCACGCTTGCGATCAATCGAGCAAGTTTATCATCAGCCGGCCTTATCGCTTTGCACCAATAAAACACGAAAAACACGATTCAAATCCCTTATGGATTCACTGATTTTTACAACTAAAGAGTTGTTTATTTCATAATTGCTGAGCTTTTAGAATATGGAAAGCCGAAACGTACTACCGACATTCTTTTTGCGGTGGTAACCAAGTTAAATTAATCGAGGAAGAGCCTGGCTTGTTATGGCATTAACTTATTGCAAGATTTTCTTTTGCTCACATTTTACCCACGTCCATCCAAGATGTATAGTTATAAATCTTTGCACCGCGGCTGCTTTATTAGCCCCTCGACAAAACCTGTAATACAAGATCCATCCAAAATTAGTAAGACTGCTAAAATCAAGTTGAGATTGTTTATTTACAAATATCGAAGCTAATTTACCGTTGGTTTTTTGAGAAATCAGCAAACGTACACAAACATCTTAACTAAGCTATGCTACAGGTTCATGACCTTTGAGTTGCTATTACAATTAGTTGCCGTTCATGAGTAGAGAAATGGGTTCGAAAGACTGGAATTGTGGTACATGAGAAAGTAGTTACAGCTCATAAAAAGCAATTGTATAATGGGAAAAAGAATTTGTTAACAACGCCCGCGGGAACCGTGAGGAATACTCCCACGTGTAGAATTTGTTCTATTGTGAGTTCAGGAACAAATTTTACTTTATTTATTCATGCAGTGATCTTACCTACTGCCGACATTATGCATTCTTGTTAATTTATGAACATTAAGTTATTGATTTTTCTCAAAAGGCACTTGTTTGATGTAAATGTGAAGTGAATTACATAGTTTTGAAGACGTTAAGAGTCGAGCCCTGCACTGGATATTATTAAAGCGAATTTAAGTATCAGTCCACGGATCCACAGACAACTGTACAGTCAACAAGCGGCAAAGTGGGGGGTCAGCCATTCAGATCCATGTTTAGTCTGATAAATCACATTAGGGATGAGAGAAATTGGGTGAAGTATGACATCACAAAGTTTGGTGGTTTAGGAGATACAAGTGCAGTGTTCTGGGGGGCAAAATGAGGCAATTTCTTGATGTGGAATGAGTCATTTTTGACCAAATTTTCTACTCCAGTTGCTGCTTTAAACAGAATCGATTCTGAACAATTTTGATATCACATGATAGGTTCATGACGAATGTCAGTAAAAACGGCACCGACACTGAAATATCGGTTACCATGGTAGCACTGGAACTGTTTCCGTGGAGGTACATTTCATTCTTGTGAAAACTAAAAGAAAACTAAAAATAATAACATGGACATGTAGAAGACTCCATGCCCTTGAAATTAATACAATAAAACTTTGTCAGCCCTTCAGGCAGGCTTGGTAATAGGTGTCTGAATTTCACTATTTTCAGACCGGCGTATGTGTATTTGTCATGTTAAACCAGTTGTGCGCCGTTTCTACGCATTAAAATGCCGTGGTATAATACAATTAAAAGAATTGGTTTGCTTAAATGTTTTTAATTAACTCTAAGGGCACTAGCATTTCCCACTAAAATATGAAATTATACTAAATTTATTCATCCAACTCGTCTGAATACCAAACTGAAGCTTAAAATGCGTTAGTTGAATGATGGCTGATCTAAAGTGCGGGTTTGCGAATTTATCTATTTATCTGGCACTGTCAGTGGCATCGAATGTGGTATTTCTACCACGGAGAGAAACAACTTTGGAAACTCTTGGGAAATGCACAAGGAATAGAGCGAGACATTTGAGCACCTTATAAGAGTAAGGGGAGGTGAAACGTGTCCTTCTGAGAAGTACTCTGTCTCAGTGTCTGCCTCGGAGGCAGGTGGGCAGCAGGAGCTACATAATCTACCGTAGTAGATTCACTTGCCCGAATCATCGTTGCAACCCTCGAGATATATTGGCGTCGCCAAAGACACCGAGTACATCCACTGCACACTAGAGGAGAAATCTGATAGAGGTCTGAAAAATGACCAAAGGTTCAACATCCTGCTTCGTGTGAGCTCAGGTAGGAATCACCAAACTCCAGGGTCTGACCCTGAGGAATATTTTTAGAAGCACGTCATTCATGCAAAAGTACTTTTATTGACACACCGTGATTGCTTATAACTTGGGCCTTATTGCTTAATCATATCTTATTCAAATGTGTTGATGTTTATGCATCTACATATATAAATTGACATAGAACATAGGTAGTCATCATAACTTTTCATAACAACCACCAAATGTGTAACATGACTTCTGCCCATGAACTACTTTTAGAGACTAGGGAGTAAGTTATGTCTGCCAATGAATTTCTGCGATTATGAAGTTAATTAAACATGCTTGGTGTATTTCTCAAAAATATTACATCGGTCAATTGTTTTATGTTTTAATGTTATGAAGAGAAATATACCGGTAATGCACAACTCATTCATTTCACAATGAACGCTGACACATAGGTAGTGCTGATAATTTAAATCGGTCTCAATATTTTCTACATGTAATGTGACATACGTCTGTTCTATACCTTTTTCATTTTGAAAATTTTTATAATCAAATCTGAATAATTTATTTGTGATGGATTCACTTTAGCTTGGTATTCATATTTTCTGAGCCGAAATGGCCACATTAAATTTAATATGTTTAATTTTTTCATTAGTACAATTTTAGGAATCAGGAAAGGGTTATGCTGAAGAAGTGGCTTCTGCTGAAGTTGGAGACCTGCCGATTATTAGTAAAGGTTGGGTATGGAAAAGTTCAAAACCAGCAAGAAGGTGCCCTTCTGGACAACTAAGTGAGGGGGCTAGAGAGAGGTCGAAAAGTCTACTCCCAGAAGATATGTCAAAGAGAATTTGTAACTTGAGGAAGGAGTCGGGGAAAAAGTATTTGCCAAAGATTACTGGCTTATACCACAACAGGTCCAAAGTAATTTGTTGAGATAGGCCTCTCTCAGCAAATGTGGGGAAACTGGGACAGAGGAAGTGGAGTATGCATTGAAAGAGTCAATCTGCGATTGTCAAGGATGTAGCATTGTAAAAATTCAAAGGAAGGAAACAGCCGGCTCATCTGCTAAATCCAGAGGGGGCATTATTGTGTCAGCACAGCTGTGTAGGGAAGTAGGCTTGTGTGTTGTCGCAAGCTTTGTTTGCTCCAGAACTGCTTGTGTGAACAGCACAAATCTAAAATTTACCTGGACTGAATTTTTTTGTCCAGGCACTGATCATGATCCTGGGCCACATGGTAATGGTACATTGTTCATTTTGTTTAGCCACTGGATTTTTTGGTCTGACAGGATTTCTCAGTGTGGCCATATGACATTTAGATGATTTCTGACCACTTTACTGTTCCTTTTCCTCGAAGATGCATAATTGATCTGAATTTATGTAATACCTATTTCATGATGGTAAAATGTCTAAATCAAAATTTGTTTTATGTGATTTTAGGCGAGTTTATGTCAACTTCAAACGATGTTTTGTTGCAGTACTAAAAAGTATTGACACATTAGCTCTAGTGGCTCCTTGTTTTTTGGCGAATTGACCATTTTATGGTTCCCATGGGTAATTTTGTTATTGGTCTAGTATGTATGTACAACTGTAATCGTAGGGCAATTGTAACGCAAATCATGTTGCAAAAGTATTTTTTCATGACCATTTCATTGTAAAAATGCTGCCTAATTGGAACCGACAAGCCAATTTCATTTTGTGGTGGTTAGTTTTGATTAGAACATTGAAGTGGTAAATACAGCTACCTCAAGTTTGTGAAGAAGAGATTTCCAGTGTTGTCAGCGACATTGCAAAATCACTTTTTCGCAGTGAGACTACATCACCTTAAATGTAATTCCCTCACTTTATGGGCTTTGTGTGGTTGACTCTGTCCTGTAGCAATTGGAGTGTTGAAAAAATCTAGAAGGCAATTTTTTATTAGAGTCATAACATTTGCACTTTTGACTGTACAGTTATCTTTGCATTGTATTACGAAAACATATTTTGTAGTACACAAGTCTCTGATTGGTATTTTATATTTTTTCACAAGAAATATTCTCAACTTAGATGAGTTGTCTGTGAGGTAGGCAATTTTCAAATAAGATAACGAATAAAATTGTCAAACATTGTATTTATTTTTTAGATGTGTGATCTTCCAATAAGTGATTACTTTTAAAAAACCTGTGCAGAATTTGATTTTTACTCTTCATTTAAAGGAGAATAAATCCATAAACCTGCATTGTCTAGAAATGTTACTCAAACTACATACATGTATTACAGGGTTGGGGATTGGAATCTTTATACAACGGAGTCTGAACCCGTACCATGAGCAGTACAACACAATACACGGATATAAAAAAATTGGTGTTTAGGTTCCTCGGAAAGGATTCGTGTGGGCGGTAATAGTTACTAAGGTGCGTGGTCATTGTTTGTGGATACTTTGCTACCCCTCTTCTGTGCTCATCCACGGGAAACCTGGTCGCATAGAGAACAATAGATTAGCATCTTCATTGTTCCCGTTGTCAGTGCTGTAGTGGTAAAATTAGAGGTAAGTAGGCGCCCCGGCAAAGCCCACTGTATTACATTGAGAACTGAACGTAACTGAGCGTAGGCGCTACGTTCAAATGCCAAAAGGTGGTTGGCTGCGCCTACGTGCGTCTACGCCCCACTACAGCACTGCCCGTTGTTATAATAAAGATGACGAGCACTTATCGGCAACGGTCTGATGTACGCAAGGTTCTATATCCATGCGACTTGTGTTGTTATATCCAACAATGACACAACAAAGAAAAACAATGATAGGACCGATGGGCGAAAAACATGCGACGAGTTGCCATGGACAATGGTGGAGTTTGTCTTGTCATTCGAATGTTTTTAGAGAACTGCAAACCCGGTAATTCGTCAGGAAAATTTCTGCGGTATTGCGGTCATGCCACCAAAATTATCATTCATTTGATATTACAATGCATTACATGAACATTTGATCAACAGAAAATCTGACTTGAATATGTGTGAAGAAATACCCATGAGGAAATTGCAAGGTATAACAACTGTAAATCGAAATAACCTGCATTTGTCGAGTTCATGTCTAACCCTGTTCACTGTGGAGGACATAATCGGCTTTTTACAAAATGGAGCCATGTATGGTATCTAGAAGTACTATAGCCCTAAGTGGTAAGTAGTAAAACATTCAGGAGGAACTAACTTGTTGCAAAATATCGAATAACATGAAGGATAATCTGATTTTAGGGTGCTCACGCATCGATCTCAGATATATGAAAATTTCTCATTTTAGTACAATTGAGGTGCCAAAATGTATAACTAATAAACTGGCTGACAAAGTTTTCATTTTATGCAATGAAAGTAACATGGTTTTTCAACATTTTGGCCAAGCTTCATTCTCATAGCTGTGGGGGAAGATTTGGTACAGCAGTGTACTGAACACAACCTCAAAATGGCATAACGGGGGGCAGTGTAGTAAAACTACTAAATGAGGGTGGTAAATCGGAATCGTGTTTCAATACATCTGTGTAACAATCTTTAGGCACCACTAAACAATGCCAAGTGAATAATAAATCAATAGTTTTCATTCAAGGAAAAATATAAACAGTTAAAACTGGACAGTTTTTATATCGTGAAAACATGGCCGCGAAGCCGTAAAATGTGTTTGAGCCTATAACTTTGGGAAGACGTAAAATTTTGAGGAAATATTTTACCTTTGTTTATATATCCCATAGGACTACCTATGTGCCAAATTTGGTGAAAATCGGCTGACCCCCACCTTGCCGCTGGATGGCTGGTGCTCTCGTGGATTAGTACTTAATTTCCAAAAACGATCAAATGGAATATAACGGGTCATAAGCTAGCTTAGCCCCTCCGACTTGAGTCCATGTGTTATGAAAAGTGATTTTTAATCGAGTGTTAAATTCCTAACTAAACCTTAACAGGCTACTTATTAAGAAATATGATTTATCTCAGTTAAGCCAAGTGCAAAGTCTCTGACCCAAAATTATTGATTCAAAAGTCTGATGAATTATTGTTAAAATGCGATGTCATTGATAACAATCACATTTTGACATCTGTGTTCAGGAATAGCGAAGCATTACTAAAATTTCTGACTTAAATTTCAGGTCTTGACGAATCAGACCCCTAAGCAAGACGTAAAATTTGTTGGCAGATTATTGTATAGTGTAAGAAATTACGTTTCGTTGTGCGTGCATAGCCCCAAACATGGAATCAACGAAGTACCCCAAGTCTACAGCGTATTTGTGGAAACGTTGATTGTCTTTTCTTATGCTGTTTTTATTTCATTACTTATTTAGCTTTGATACAAATCGATAATGAACTCTACGTGGAATTGTCATAACAATTAAAATATATAGGGACAAAGTACCCGTTTTTAAGACACAGCTGATGCCATTAGGCAAAGAGCAGATTACAATTAAGCTAAATAACATGTCAGCAAAAGATTACACCTATGAGTAAGGAACGGAAGTAAAAGATTTAGGGAACTTAGTTGAGTCGCTGTTATAACTGTTTCATGCATTCGGTCACGATCGATCACTGGCATTTAAGCACGACGAGTAATTCTTAGGGAGATCACGTATAGTGTAATTAGTTACCTTTGTTTGTGCGTCACGAAGTAATTTTAATAAATGGTCTCGACTACGTACAATTAACGATATTAACTAGAAATGGGCAAGCAATTTAAGAGTTATTAGTTTCTGTCGTGTTTTTTTTAAAAATATTTACGAGCACTGACTATAATCGCTATATACAGTTTTGTAAGATTCTTTGACTTCTTGCACCTGTGTTCACGTGACGTAACTCCGCCACGGAACAATAAACACGTCATCGCTCATCACAATCGCTGGAATTATTTTTTTCATTATCTCCGTAACATGTTCCAAACGGGGATGTTTTTCTTGCAATGAACACAAAAGTCATCACTCTGTTGTACTCTCGAGCTTCGCCATCGTGTACACATGGACCTTGTATAAAGTGATTGAATACATCTATAGCGAGACGATACGTCTATTACTTCTTGGGCGTGGATCCAAAACGTACTAAAAAGGTACCCAAACGATATCAAAATTGCGAAGATGTTTGTGAGAACGAGACCGAGGCTGTCTCATGTTGCCCCACAATTGGGGCACCATGAGGCACGTGCAGTATATAAAATAGCAGTGCAAAATTCGTGTTTTTTGAATGAGTTTACGACTAAATTTTTGTGAAGTTGGGAAAACATGATAAAAAACTAAATATACTAATTTAAAGGAATATTAGTGACAAATATATACAAAACTCATAAATAGTACAAAATCTTGAACATTCTAGTTGTTTTGGAATTAAAACAAAACCAGTTTCGCCATGAGTCCCCGAATTTTTCACAGTGCACAGTCATCACACACATTTTGTCCACGCCCTGAATAGTCAGTGCAGGCCTCGTGTTTCCAATCCTCAAGTTGCACAAACTACACTCAGTCCAATTTTCTGAGGTGCTGTCTCTCACAGCGTCTCACTCCAACACTTTCGATTAAGAATGCACTGCAAGAAAATAGGGTAAATTTCGGAATCAAATGTGTGCTTATTTTAGACCTATTCATATGCATATGAAACACATTATTAATAAAATCTGTTACTCGAAACACTGAAGAGTATAGAGACAAATTAAACTTTACAACCAGTAAATCGATAAACTCCACATAAATTGTGAACAAAAACACACGGAAGCCAGTTCGTAGTATCTGTGAATACCGATAGGTGAGCGACATGAACGCAGCCTGTCGTTAAAATATATAACCGGTTTACTGAAAAGGGGATGGTCTCATGGTTCCTCACGTCTCACGATGCTCCACTTCCTCCTAAATCGATGATCGAACTCCGGGTTTGGTCAGCTTCCTTTAGCTTCGTACCTCCAAGTCACATAATGGGTGCGGGAGTGTTTGAAGTACTCGTAAGTCGTAAATCTACATGTAAATTGTTTAGACGCCGATGTTCAACAAATGTATCTGTCAATGGCATGTGGGCAGCAATAAAATTCTTAATAAAACCAACTATTGACGGTTTACAAACTCAAAGAATCTTTTAAGAGTCACTGCATGAGAACGTCTGGCAATTTGCAATATTATTATGATGGGAACATGACATGTCACGAATTTTAAATTTGATATAGTATATATATCACTTGGGGTGAATTAGCTACAAAAATATAAAATTTAGTTTTGTCTTAGGTCACTCTGTAAATATATAACGAATAACTAAATCGGGTGAAAAAATGGCCTAACCCCTTGTGCGCGACTGTTGAAAATGCCCTATCTTTCCATGGGAATTAAATAACTTTGCGAGCGTTTTAAAAATAAGAAATTGATTGAGTTATAATCAACTATCCTTTTTGTAGTTGAGAATGCCAAAAATAATTCAGAATGATGTATTTTGATATTTTTAAGGTACTTTTGAATGCCTTGTCTCCACGGCCAAAACCAGCTACCAATTTAGACCTATATAGAGGCCTATGCAATTCAAGCGCGCAAAAACGCACACCACCCACACATGAGTTCTGTGATAGCTAACAGCTCTCGTCTTTGACAACGTATCGTTATTTTCGTGAACAGCACCTTTTTAAATCTCGAATTTACACTTGAGCGAAGGCAGTTTCACCACTTTCACCTGTTTCATATTGCCACCAATAGAGGGCTGCAAAGCAGAAAATATGAAAATATGATCCAAATTGGAAGTAAATCGTAATAAAAAATCATATTAAATTTTATTCAAGATAACCAGAATTGCTTCCAGCGTTCGTTCAGCGAAATATCGCGTTACTGACATTTAGCTAAGAAACCGAATGAGGTTTACGAAAATAGGTCACGCTCTGAAAGACAATGGCAAAGCCAGCGAGCCGCTGTGGTTACTTACAACAAAGATATTGTCAAATACCTGAAAAGTGTCAGAGCATTAGGTCAATTGGAAGAATGGGAGTTGATTGGCAATCTGTCACGAATGGGAGTGTGAGAGACAAAGGAACTGGCCAGCCTATTAGCACAAACGATCGTCTGTCCAAAGCACCGTATGTCACGTTTGTATGTGGCAGTATCCAGGTTGTAAGCCATGCCCAAGGACAAAGGTATACGTTTGCAGCCTCAGGAATGCAAAGGGTGTTCACCATTCAATCCCAGGACTACGTCAACTTAATAACTTCTCATTTGAAGGTGAGCTACGTAATGTTGTAATAGATGAAAAAAGGGGTCGGCTACACAGACACACAAGTTCGGGCCTATTAACACGGTGCAAGAGCAAAGTCTGGAGGATACTCACATTGCGTCCGCACAGGACGGCAGCGAACTCCAGAAGGCCCAGACGATCTTGTCACGTGGTCTTCATGGGTGACTCGTCACGTGATAGGAGTGTGACCTCGGCTGGGCTCTTCTGGCGTTAGATGTCGCACCAGGCCAAGACCAACATTGTCACGAAAAGGACATCACAACATAGAGACGCCACAGCCGAGACTGACGTCGACATTTACTACATTCCTCCCTTCCCTAAAGAAAAGGAGTGGAGCCCTTATAGCAAATGGCGAACGTCACTCCCAACATCTAAACATAAACCCTTGACCTAAGATGACAAGACTCTAAACCCTATTAGTAACATGATTAGGAATGACCTTATGAAGTAAGAATTACTGTTTAAAATTTTATCTAACTATTCTCCCCCCTATCAAAAAAAAACACATACTAATTAGACATACAGTCATAGCATATATCCATTATTGTAGTCAAACATGACTAAAAAAGAAAAAAAAGAAAATATGCTCCACTAATACCAGTACCAGGGAGCATAAAATTCCTGGACTATGCTATGACAACACTCTTATTGTTGGTGATGACCTGGCGAGAGAATATATACATTTTTTTTTAAAACTAAAAAACTGAACAACAAAAGCATACTGGCCCTAAAATGAGTATTCATTACTTCAGTAGTGATGAACAGAGATATAAAATGATAAAGTCTTTAATAACATACATAGACTATATAGGAAACTTAACTAAATATACAAAAATAAAGTATATAGTAACAACTAATACATAATACTATAGAAAGTATAGTCTTGAATATATAATAGACAATGTATATAGTATGAAAACTTATAACAAAAATATACTATATAGTTTTAACAAATAAACACTACTATATAAAAATAATGGACCAGTACGCTACTTATCTACTTATACTACTTATATTACTTAATACGGACATTACACTTCTCCTAGGACCAAGGGTAAGGCACAAATCCAGAGACCGTAGTCAGCCCCAGAGTTGATAATAACGGGCAATTACCCAAGGGACTAGGAGAAAACCTGGGGCATAGGTTATGACCCAGGCACACCAGGATGCTGAACCACCTCTAACAATTTGTTAAAGATGGTAAAGCCGCCTGGCATTCCTGGTGGAAGCAGCCAGGATGTCACGCAGCGGACAACGAGAACGCTGCGCCACCTCCATAGCTACTTCCCCCAGGTATTGGGGCGCCATTGGGGCTTGCCCAATGGCGAGGAGCGGTGAATCGGACTCCAGGAGGAGTCGATTCATCGGAACCTCTTGTAGCCCCTTGTTTTGGAACTTCAGAAACTGCCGCACGTGACCGGCGAAGCCGAAGTGGCAGTTTCTAAAGAACCCCGTCCACCGGAGTACATCCTCGGGCGCACCTCCAAAACAATGGAGATGCAAACCCAAGTCTGCATCACAGTGGCGCTTCAGGAGGTCGAAGCCGAAGTCTTGTCCCTCCAAGAAGCGTGGATTGTCGGGGGAGCCACGAAGGTGGATCACCACGACTTTATTTTTGAAGCTGGGGGAGCTGGCCCGAACCTCCGCAAATATTCGCACCATCTCCTCCAAAGCTTCTTTTTGGATGGCCAAGTCCTCCCGGGCCTCCAGACCGACCTCACCAAGGCCAGCTACAAAGGGCTCCTTTAGTAGCTGGGGGAGACGCTCCAGAACACTGGGATTCGTTGATCCAACCCGTTTGGGGTGGATGCCCACCACAGCCTTCCAGCCATGTGGGAAACGGGAAGCCTCAACGTACTTCCAGTTTTCCACATCGCAGAAAACTGCAATCCCACCAACCAACCGCACAGGTTTTTGAGAAACCCGTGGCAGCTGGGTGCTGAGCATCTGATCGATCGTCAGCATCCTAGTCTCAGTGATATGAAGCTGAGCCCAGGATGCCGACAAGCGATCCAGATGGAAGTGGGCATCTATAGCTAAATCAGGAGGTGGTCCTGATTTAGCTTTGGACGCGGACGGCGAAGCCCCAGATGAACGTTGACCCTTTAAGGGCATGCCAGGTGGCTGGCGGGCTTTTGCCACACACGACATCCGAGGGCATGGCGAACCAGCATCCCTCACCCTTTGTGGAAGGGTGACCTCCTGCCGACTACGCCAAATGTTGTAATAGATGAAAAAAGGGGTCGGCTACACAGACACACAAGTTCGGGCCTATTAACACGGTGCAAGAGCAAAGTCTGGAGGATACTCACATTGCGTCCGCACAGGACGGCAGCGAACTCCAGAAGGCCCAGACGATCTTGTCACGTGGTCTTCATGGGTGACTCGTCACGTGATAGGAGTGTGACCTCGGCTGGGCTCTTCTGGCGTTAGATGTCGCACCAGGCCAAGACCAACATTGTCACGAAAAGGACATCACAACATAGAGACGCCACAGCCGAGACTGACGTCGACATTTACTATAGTAACAAATCATAGTATGGGCTGTATTCAATTACATAGATTTTTCTCAGAAATCTCACTGTGATTAGTCATACCATCTCAGAACTAGTTTCAGCTGTCTATGTGGTCTGAAACAAAAGTTAAATATTTGATGGAATGGAATATTCTTTCATAGCTTGATTTTTAAAAAGGACTTGTGTTCTAATGCTTACAACTAAGTTACCTATTTCAACAAGAAATGTAGTTGCTTGTATATGGGATTGGAGATGGGGTGGTTTTGGAGAATCCTGCTTCTGATTGAAAACCAGTGGAACCAGTGGTTGAGGAATGTCATGTTGCATCCTAATTGTGACCTTTCACTAGTTTCAGCAAATCGAAGGACGAAGATATTTCTGTGTCCAAAAGATGGCTGTAACAATACTTTTGCCTTTCGAAACGAACTCAAGCAGCAAGTTAGCATGGGCTGGCATGACAAACAGCTAACAGCACTTGAAGATCATCGCTGATGTGGGGAGAAAGTGGACTGCCAAAGTCACTGGTATAGAAGGTGAAGTTAAACAGCATGCTCTTTGAACTCAATTTGGCATCACAAATCCATAAGTTGGACATATAACCTTTGTTGTGCGTTGTAGTCACTGACTGTTCCAAGTTGGCTTAAGAGTCAACATGGAAATGCGAAGTTGTTGTGGAACATGCTACACAACAGCCTATGCAGCCATGGTTTGGACATTCGCACAAATTTAGGTTGGATTTTTTTGACGTGGATTAATATATCAATCAGACCACTCAAACAGCACAACTCTCTCACTCATGACCACAGCATTTGGATTTTGTAAGCTCATTTTGTGAATTCAAAAAGCATGGCTACCCATCCAAAAAGCATGGCTCCTGGTGTTGCATCCAGCTTTGTTATCATTAAACACTCCTCACACACTGTTCCCTGAGTCATAGACATGATTCTTAGTCACGTGAGTTTTTGAACTGCTTATTGGTTGCGAAAGCTGTGTTTGATTTGTGTGAACAGGGATCAGCTTACAATTAGGTGTGTGAGTTGTGTTTACGAGTGTTTGACAATTGTTGTTCTGGTAGCCTGCCAATGGACTAGATAACATATACTATCTTATTGAGTTTTATATTTTCAGGTGTAAAAATGCAGACAGCTAGTACCCAAACAGCAGGAGAGTCATACAGCACAATGGGCGGGGTGGGCTCTGAAGTCAGCATAAAGGTCTGAAATAATGACTGAAATTGTAAAGGTGTTTTTAACTGATGCGTTCAATGAAGGCATGAAAACTGGTCAAAAAGCCATCCAGTGAGGTGTTCTCAACAAAAGAGAACCGCAGGACACAATCATAGAACTGCTGTTTGAATATCTTGAGCAGTATCCATGTAGATCGTATTCATCAGTGTTACTGTATTCTTGTTGTGCACCTTATGGTGTGTCTATTGCTATGAAGTAATGTTGCTAGTGAGTTTGATTCCATGATATTTTCTGTGAAATTACTTCACGCCAAGAGTGTCCCTTTAACTGTCATTTCCAGGTTATTTGTATACATTAATATACAGTACAAGCCAAACGTATCATGACAAAATAACCCGGAATTCCTTGCCATGACAGCTAGGGCAAAAGTAGAATTCGTGGTCAAAGTGATCTTTGTTTGTGAGTGAAAATGAAGGGAAACAGGAAAGTTAATATTGTGGCTGAGACATTCTGTTATTAGCGGTCATAATAGTTATTACCAGTCATTAGCGGTCAAGCTGGGCAAAGATTTATATTGTCTGATTACTTTTGCCTTGATCTGTTTGACTGCATGCATGCAAGCATGCGTGTGTAGGCCCATTATGCTGTCATCCCGGTCTTTTTGTCTGGCATCTGCTGCTGCATCTCCAAATCCTTGGTGAATGTGAAATTTTACAAATGAAATGATACAAGAGAATTTTGGGATGTATTTGACTACCACTGGGCCCCTAGTGACAACTTTACTTCTTCATGTTAGTCTCTTTATCTAGCAAGTTCCTTGACTGATTTTCATCAAATTTCGAAAAATTGTTTCAGTTATGGAGACATCCACGTTTTCCTACTCCCTGACGTACCTATGTAATATGTACAGAAATGTTGCCATTGAGATGAGCACGACTGACACTGATTGTTGATTGGACGATCTCTTATGGTGCCCTATAATGGCCGTGCCGTAGGGGTAAAATTAAAGGTAAGTAGGCGCCCAAAGTCCACCGTATCACCTTGAGCACTGAACGTAACTTATGGTGCGTAGGCACTACGTTCAAATGCCAAAAGGTGGTTGGTTGCGCCTACCTGTGCCTACCCGCCACTACAGCAATGTTTTCTTTACGTATGCCTCTATATCTACCAAGTTTCTTGATGTATTTTCGTGCAAAATGATATATTTGTTTCTGTTGAGGAAACGAGAACAAACTGCTAGTTTTGGCTGGATTTGAAATATATATTCTGTGCCACTAAATATTATCATTTCTGGCAGCAGCCTCTCTGTCCTTGAAATTGCTTGGAGGATAGTTCTGAAATTTTGCTCATGTGTTCCTATTGAGATGATCACGACTGACAGGTTTTCTGATGGGTGTAATCACCGAGGCTCCCGGAGTGTCAATTTGTTTGTTTATCTGTACCGCAATATTTACAAAGTTCTGTTGATGAATCTGGGTGCAATTTGATGTATGTGTTGCATTATTGAGGAGAGTATGCCCGGCATAAATTTTAGGACATGTCTGAGTGTTGTGGCGTCCTCTAGCGGTTCTGTACCAACCAAGTATCTTGATGTATGGAATTGGGCTAGAATGTGACAGTCATGTTTCCGATGAATATAATGTATGCTGCACCACCTATAGTTTTTTATTTTATATATTACATATTATTAACATCCCTGGAAGCATACTGCCAGAGATGCAATCTTGGGCACTTTCCGTTTTCCTGCTTTTTGTATAATGTTGACAAAAAATTGCAGTGTGATGTAGACTACTTTTGATCAAAGATCTCGATACCCAAAGCTTAACGTTCACTACCAGCTTTAACACCCACACTTGTATAATACACATATGCACTATAATCAATTTACATGTGGGAAACTAAAGTGTCCTATCCATAGCTCGATGTCAACCATGACTGCGTTGTATAAATTTCCTGTGTAATAAATACTGCACTGATGTGTTTTTCTATGTGTTGCAAGTTAGAGTTTCGTCCATGAGTGTTAGATAATAAAACACTTAAGTTCAACGATACCTTACGTAAAATAATTTGACATTTTCGTAGTCTGTCTGTATTTCAAATTCATAGCACCACTGCAATTGCCCCTTTTGAAATTCTGGATCTGCTAGTGATTTACACCTGATGCCCAGATTAACCAATGACATTCCTAGCCCTAGTATTTTTATGTACATCTCGAATTCATATTGTGTTAGGGATGTTCTATAATCACGGTTGGAATCTTCTGGTCCATTCTCACCTGAACCTGCAATGCTTCATCGAATCTACGTTTCAGTCCTTTGCAATCGTCATCACTAAAATGGAAGTCCCGGTGATAATTATAAATACAACTGGCTGAAACGTTGCTTCAAGAGCTGTTGAGCGGAGGTTGGCGAAAACACTCCTATACAAATAGTAATAGCCAATATAGGTTTTCCGTGCCAAAAATGTAGGATTTCTCAAAGTTACACGCTTGGGCGCGCCCTAAAATATTGAATTGGTACTGCGTAATGAGTACAACTTGTTCAACAGAAGGTTCATTTTTCCGACTCTGTAAAGCGGTGATGAGCAGCAGAAAAATTACTACCAGGAAGATTTTCACCTTTACAGGATCAGTGCTCCCCGTGGGTCTTCGGTACTTAAAAGGTATGGTTAGAAATAATCATTCAATCAAGTATGATTTTTGGCTTGCCTCGTGTTAAGATATGCTCCTATTTTTTCGGAACCACTTTACGTCATTACTAGACGTCAAGCAGACATTACAGGACCAACAATTGCCATCGTTTTGAGGCCGTAATTTCAGCTTTAATTGTAAAGTTCTGAGCACTAGCCGCGAGAATTTTAATGTAATTCAGATTTCGAGCTTTGAAAAATCTTAACGATCTTGTTGACATCGTTTTTTGTTACTCATAAATCTTTAGAATTTTGTTGGTTTGTTAATGGGAGTGTGACAGTGATGGCGAACAGAACGACCGATATCTGCAAAGTGGGTGGTTTCAATCAAAGCATGCAGGACACTCAGGTCGCTGTCCAGGAATGTTTGAATAGATATGTACTCTACAAAGGCTCAGCTTTCACATGTAGTATGTTACTTTTCTGAGTGTTTTTGCGAGGTAAAAAAATAACGCACAGCTTGACACAGGTGGGTTTTCATGTAGACAGAAGTGTGTGTTTATTCAGTATGTCAGTTTCTGTTAATTTGTCGTTGGTACAATGTACACAGTGATGCAACAAAAATTCTAAATTTGATGGTTTTCGAAGCCATAAACTAGCCAAAAATTTCGAGAGGGTAGTTTTCTGTGAAGAAGTTAGATATTTCAAATAAAATTATTTTAGGTGTTGACCATTCCACCTAAGAGTAAAACTAAGCTATATTTCAAAAAAATCCGTGACATGTCATGTTCCCGCATCTGCCTGACTTTCTCACGCAGTGACTCTTAATAAAGTATGTTTCGGAGACAATTTCAGGTGTCAAATTCGGAACACGGCGCATTCGAAACGTAACTATGGCTAAGTATATAGCGACCGGCAGTGGCGCTGCGCACTACGACTCCGTTACCGTTGTCTGCTCCACTGTGCAATGAAGAAAATTTACTTCATTTTTAAAGAAAATGAAACCTGGGTGACGATGAAAACACAGAAGCTGCTGGTAAGATGTGAATTTTAATCGAAGCCTTAGTGAATCACTCAGAAACTCGCAATACTCTCTTTGTCAAACCTTAACTTAGACGATTTCCAAAGCAATGCCGTCATTATTGCCAACACGAAAAACGGATTTGGTCTTTTGGGCATTTGAAGACTATTTTAAATACGAAAAAATTTGTTAAGAATTGATGGCACAAAATATAAGCATTACAGAAAGAAGTAGGTTTCGCGCGCAAACGCTGTGGACCATAAACAAGTAGGTCTCTTAGTATGAGATTAGTAGTTAAATCGTGGTGGTGTAGTGGTAACGCACGCGCCCTCTATCCTCCAGGTCGTGAGTTCGAGTCTTTGGTACTTGCAGTTTTTCCTGTTTGAAACGTTCTCCGTGTTTTGTTTTTCTTGGATAATACTTCAGGAATCAAGGAAAATGCTTGATTTTTACAGGTAAAAACAGAAAAATTTCGTGGGCGGGAGGGGGGGCAAACCCCACTCCCCACCTCCCCCCATTCGGTGCTATGCGCATCTACAATCGTGGTTCAGTTTGCGCAAATGCTTACAGCCGGACAATGTGTTGGCCCCTCTTGTGATATCCTAGATCCGCCACTGTTCCTATAGGTACAACGTACAGTAACGTAGCCTATCATAACAACTTACGATGGAGGACAGTCGCTTTTTCTGATGTTTACAGAAATTCTTGCCTCACGACTGGTAGACCACATAGCAAAGCGCGGCACTGAGACTGACTAATCAAGTCCACCAGAAGCACACCGTTTACGAAGCTCTCGTTGACGAATTTCGCCTAGACGCTTTGCATTGTTCTTGTTTCCTAGTTTGTCGCTTTTCAGAAACATCATTGTCGGCCGCGCACGCCTAGACGTATTTGAGGCCAGGGAATTCTAAGCCTTTTGAGTAACAACAGGCCGGCGGCATTTACGATGACCAAAAGTGTGCGTGTGGCCATAGCGGGCGGCGGTATTGGGGTAATTGTGTCTGTGAAGTAGTGTCTTACCGAAGGACTGCTTCCGGTCTGCTTTGAACAACACGATCAGATAGGTAATCGTACCTTAAGATTTACTATTGCATGAATCGATATGATCTTTAAGGGATAGTACTTCTTTCCGCCCATTAATGTCCTTATTTTTTCCAACCATCATCTTCGAAAAATTGATACAACTCTTTAGATTGGCGTGTGCGATATTCATTTATTAAAGTGCTTATATCATCAATTTCATATCAAAAAACCCTGAGGAAACAACCACGCCAGCCGATCAGCTGTCAAATTAGAACACCTGCAAATTCTCTCTGACGATATGATAATTAGCTGATTTCGAGTTACGGAGCATTTATTGGTCAAAACATACTACGTAAAATTAGGACAACCAATCACAGGATTAGTCATTCTCTATTGTGTTTGGTGGGACAAGTCTTCAGATATTACTGCTAGTTTTCCCATGGTGTATGGTGTGATACGGCATGGCGAGGCGTTGCTTGAGTTTGTGGTGGTTGTGACAATTAGTATTTGACCTCGCCGTGGGACACAGGAAAAGCCCGGCGCCATAGTGATGGACCGGCATCCTGACACACTGGCGCTGAGTACGTCCTTACGTCACGCTCATGTCCGTGGAGCTAAGAAGCTTTCAACTGGAGTTGCTTTTCTTCTATTTTCTTGTTTTCGGGATTTCGAATTCACAATTGTGGTATACATTGCTATAAAGGAAGGTTTAATGATGCTGGCATTGTTATCAGGTGTCAAAACACGTAAGTGATGGTTTTAAGCACTTTAAGCTAGGGCTAACCGCTTGCTTACAATTAGTCTCAATAGTGCGTTGGTCATTTGAGCACTGTTTCATCAATATACAGTCACACACTCATAACATCTCACTTAGTGCTAGGTAACCCTGTTCTGGGAGCATACCGATCACTTCATTTTCTTATCCCAGGCTATGCATCCAAAAATGTCGTGTCGTTGGTACGCATTCTCAGCTAATTTCCACTAATGCAAAAATTAAGCTTTACTGATAGAAGGATTTGTGATCTCCAGTTTTCCTTAAATGAAGTATAAATGAGTGGACTATTTCAAACACAACACACTGGCCGTTGTCGGAATTATTTCCCGCAACGGACCTCGAACGTCCGTTATTGAATTATATGTACAATGTCGAGTGTTCAGTGGTAAGATGGGGCTACCTGCTCAAAGGCAAATGACTGATGACGTCAAAAAAGCAAAAGAACAAATGAGAAAGGAGTTTGATGAGAAGTTCAGGATGAGTCACATAGTTTTAGTTCTTATTGTTCAATTGCTGTTAGGTTACAGTCGTTTGCCAAATGAAAATGGAATGCAAAAGCTGGGAAACGAAATTGCTGATGAACATAAGCAATCGACATGAAGGTGTGTTATTAAAGGGACACTATCGGCAAGTCACTCTGAGATCATATTCAGATATGAGCGGATTCGTGACTGCTAACCCCACCATTGCAGTGTAACACTCTGTTGACCGAGCTGAATTCTACATGTACATGTACGTCTACAGATGGCAGTGTATTTAACTGGTAAAGATACCGACCTTGATTTTGACGAGTTTCGGACATTCAACGGCGAGAATTGGCGACTTTTAACCAAGTCAAAAAACACAATGGATAACATTGTTTTTATTAAGCTCTGGTCAAAGCTAGTAACTTCAAAAACAAATGGGTTCTTCAATCATAAAACCGACAATGTCCCCAAAGCCTCGCGACGTCCAACAATTCCAGTAGTTCGTCATTTTGATCTCATGTGATGAGTTTGGCGACTCGAGTAAATAAAGCTTTATGCGATCTCGTTATATAATTACAAATTGCTAAGGCGGCCTACAACCAAAATAAAATGCGTTGACGTTTTTGGTTACCACTTTTTCTCCAAAACTTGTGGTTGCCCCCCCCCCATCAAGATCCGCCAGTAAACTGGGTACAATATTGTACTAGATTTCACTGAGAAAAATGGCTTATGCGACGTAATTGTCAATTCTGAAACACTGGCATCTTTTTATCGAGTCGTGCCTCTTCGTTTCAGGTGGATAATTTGACTTACCGCGACAAGATCGCTGACATCATCCGTGCCAAACCTCGTTTCATGTCACTGCTGTTTCGCGACCCCGCCCTGGCCTTTCTGTGTTTCTACCGTCCTGCTTTTCCCGTGCAATACAGGTTAACGGGCCCTCATAATTGGTCAGGTGCTCGCCAGGCCACAATCGAAGCGTATCGTAACACGTTCTCTGGAATACAAACACGGAGTTTGAGAAAGACTGTGAATGGCGCGAACACGTTTGTACGAATGGCGATTTTGCTTTCAGTATTATGTCTCGTTGTTGGTGGAGTGTTTTACGGTCGGGAATGGCTAAATATCGGAAACCTTTTCAAAGCACATTAAATTCTTCAACATCCACTCCTTATGCGAAGTGAACTGTCTATACCGCTTGGTTAATTACATGTATCTCCCCACTCTAACTGCATGGTGTGCCGTCGTCTTAACCTGATATTTAAAGGCATAGGTGGACTTTCTCGACGTTTTGCTTCAATGGAATAGACGCACTAGACGCAAATGTGTCCCAATCTTTCAATAAGTGAGCTGACGAAGTACATGTGCCATATTTTGATTTAAAAACAGATCAAAAACTCGCGTCGCCCGCGGCTTCTACCGCTTGAAAGGAGAACCCGTCGGTGTCAAGTTCCAAACATCTCGCATACATATTTGACATGACAAATGATGCACTGAAAAATCACCAATGTAAGGAATGAAGGAGATATTCATCCTAATGAAAATGATTAATTCAAGCCTTGATTTAATGTCGAGACGGCTCAACTCAGTTCAGTTTTATGTCCCGGGTAGTTTAATCCCGTCGGACCGGCTCACACCAAGTCGCTAGCGCAAAAATTTATTGAGAGACCTGGTTGGGTTTGCTAGTCAGTAGTATTCAGCAAGAGGGAGGGGGAGAATCATGAACTTGTAATACAACAACACCATATAATATAACAGTGCCAGAAAGGAAAAATCGGCTAACGCTTTTCACAAAGTTAAGGAAAGCGATAAATATTTGGATGAGGTGACGTTCTCAAATACTGTGAAGCAACTAGAGAAATCATTGGTAACCGACACATGAACAGCCTTCATCTTGAAAAGTAGTCTCCTGTATGATATTGTTTGAAATAATTTTGACACTCGTTACAAGTTCAGCGCCGTCATAACATTTTCACTCTGCATCTGTTACTTTTCCAGGTTTTCGACAAGACATTGATGTTTTATGTAGCTATGGGACTAGTGGTCTTGTATCTTAACTGTTTAAGGCGTATTTTATCAAACTTAAAATTTATATATCACTGGTTTATGGGCAACACTAAAATTCTTCTGTTGTCGGTTTTATACAGACTTATAAAATATTTTAATAAAATATGTGTCGGAGACATTGAGCCAACCAAAACACAAATACTGATAACGCTTTAGGATTTGGGGGCGGTCGCCCTACTCAGAGCTCATATTTTATAATTTTTTGAAATTACGTTATTTGCTTTCGCTAGTCACATGCTGCCGCTTGTCGTCATGGCGACTGTTGGTGTGGTAGGATCAATATCGTTCTTAGTGGCCTTTGTGTTCGACTTCCGGTTTCTGGATATGTTTTGTGTTTGTTGTTTGTGTTTGGTACAGAGGACATAAATGCAAAGATATCAAAGACTAAATATACAAGCCATTCCCACTCTCACCACACACAAAGACAAAGACAAAGACAAACAGACACGCAGACACGCACACACATACACGCACACACATACATGCAAACACACACGC
>NMRA01000188.1:329558-394829 GCA_002633005.1 Phoronis australis | reverse complement strand
CCAGGTCTCAATCGTAACATCAGGAACAGGACTGTTAATTACATAACAGTTCTGTCTCAGTTTTCAATTTCTATATATGTTATCGTCTGCAATTCAAGCACTGATTCCTCGCCAATACCAAAAAATTGTTGTCACTGGCCATGACAGCACCCGATACTATAGGCGGCAGTGATTACACGAGCAGCAACGACGACCGTCCCAGCGACACGTAAACCTATCCATGCTTCCATGCTACAGAATCCGTAGCCAGCCAGCTACCTGTATAAACACTGTGGCGGATCCAGGATATCACAAGGGGGGCCCAGCATTTTGTCTGTAAACATATGCTCAAAGCACGATTGTAGATGCGCATAGCACCGAATGGGGGGAGGTCGGGAAGGGGGCCAGGAAATTTTTCTGTTTTTTCCTCTAAAAATCAAGCATTTTCCTTCATTCCCCAAGCATTATCCAAGAAAATAGGCAAACAAAAAACACGGAGAAAGTGTCAAACAGCAAAAACTGCTAGTACAACAGACTCGAACTCACAACTTGGCGGATAAAGCGCGCGTGCTTTACCACTGCACCACCACAACTTAACGCCTAACTTGATCTCAGACCTACTTTTTATGGTTCACAGCGTTTGCGCGCGAAACCTCCTTCTTTTGTAATTTTTATTACATTTAACGTAGAAAATATATCTGAAACTAAATAAGACGATCCAGATCCTCCCAAGGATATTATTGTTTCATGAAATGAAGAATATAAATCGGTAAATAAAACAACAAGAATGGATCAACTGAAATTTGAAATTTTCGGAGGTAACAACTTCCTTAATCAACAAAAACAGAAATAAAGTAACCGTATCTTATATGTCAATTGTCATTTTGTGTTTGATTTTACTTTATTTAACGAGTTCACAGGTTTGCAAAATATTCCTTGGCTCCTTGTATCTGTGTTCACGTGCCGTAACCGGGCCACTGAAAAATAAACAGCTCGTTGCTCATCACAATCGCTAGAATTATTTTTTGATTGTCTTGGCCGTAACAAGTTCTAACCGGGGGGATTATTTTTTTGCAATGAACAGACAGGTCATTACTCTGTTGTACCCTCGTGGCTTCGCCAACGTATACATTTACCCACGAGCTTTGTATATCGTGTTTGAATACACGGAGCGACACGAAACGTCTATTACTTCTTCTGCGTGCCCAAAACGATTCTACGAATTGAAAAAAAATATTGAAGTTGGCCAAATTTGTGTAGACGATGGTTGAGAACGAGAACAAGGCAGTCTCTTGTTGACCCTCAACCTGGGCACCATGAGACACGTGCAATATATATGATAGCACTGCAAAGTTTATGTTTTTGAAAGAGTTTGGAACCAAATTTTGATGAAATTGGGAAAACAAAATAAATAACTAAATGTACTACTTTAAAGACATATTAGTTACAAAGATATACAAAGGTCATAAGAATACAAAATATTTGAAAATTCTAGTTGCTTCTGAATTAAAACAAAACCGGCTTTGCCATAACAGCCGCTTTTCACACTGCACAGTCATCACACACATATTCTCCAAGTCAGTGCAGGCTTTGTGTCCCCAATCTTCGCACAAACTACACTGACCTCACTCTTCCCAGGAGCTCAGTCTCACTCCAACACTTTTCAATTTAAAATGCGCTGTAACAAAACAGGGAAAATTTCGTAATCAAATGTGTGCTCAGTTTAGACCTACATATGCATATTTAAAACACTATTAATAAAATTCTGTTACTCGAAGCATTATAGAGTATAGAGACAAAACTTCACAACCAGTAAATCGATAAACTCAACATAATTAACAAAAACACAGACGGAAGCCAGTGGTGGATTGGGGGGGGGGGGGGTGGCAAGGAGGCCATGGCCCTCTAAAATTCTCCCAGAAACCATTTGGCATTCCGGAGTGCGAATTGCCGAATAGCATATGTGCGCACCCACGGGAGCTCGGGCCTTGAACAACTCCCGTTTACCTTTTTTTAGTAAAAAGAACCACAAAGCCAAAAATTCGAGGCTCCTGCATCCCTACATGTTAGACTTGGCGCGGGCATGTGGCGAAATTCTGACTATTCCTGTGCCCTGGCCCCCCCTAACTCAAAATCCTGGATGCGCCCCTGGAAGCCAGTTCTCAGTATCTGTGAATACCGATACGGGAGCGACATGAAAGCAGCATGTCCCTAAAATATAGAACTTGTAGGAGCCATGGGCATTGAACACACGGGATAGTCGGATATGATACGTTTATTCTGAACAAGGTTGACGTTATGCTTACTGTCCGACAAGGCCGGTTTCACTGAAACAAATATAACGAATAATAAGTCTTTGGAAATACAGCGTTCACGTTACAATACAATAAAGATATTCCACGTAATACAGCATGGGCTAAACAGTCTTACACAATACGAGAAACAGCCAGTGAATTCTACGGTAATACGCGAAAAAAAGTATAAACTTACATGTACAATGATATAGGCTCTAGGCTCCATAAAAACATCGTTAGCGTTGTACGCGTTACCAGTATCATAGCGGTTCATGTCAAGAAGGCCAGATAGTACCGGAAAGTCTGTTATACCTGTATAAGAAGCTTAACCAATTAACACACGTAGTATGACGTAACCTTACGCACTGCAAAATAAAATAGTGCATCAACAGAACTGGTTTACTGGAAATGGGTGGTCACATGGTTCTTCACGTCTCACGGCACCCCACTTTATCCTACATCGATGATCGAAGTCCTGGTTTGGTCCGCTCCCTATGTCCTTTAGCTTCCCCCCACAAGTCACTTTAAGACGCCGGTGTTCAACAAATCTGACACTGGCCTTTGGGCAACAGTAAAGTTCTTGATAAAACCAACCATTGACGGTTTACAAACTCAAAACATCTTTTAGTACAGTATGCGTCGGAGACATTCAGTCAATTAACCAAAACACGAATACTTATATCCCTTTAGGATTTGGGGACGGTCGTCCAACTGCAACTACGAGTTCTAGCAGTGGAGGATCGCTTTACATTTTTTCTAATAAAACACTTTCGTCTGAATGAGACTTCTTTGCAACCTCTTTTCAAAAGAGATTGAAGTTTTTCTGATTTCGATTTTAAAAAGTTCCCACATTCAATTTTTGTCTTAAATATGACAATGGGTTCTGAGAAAATTCGACAACTTCATGCTCAGTTATTTTGTGGATTAATTGGCATCGTTAAACTAACTTCTAAAAACAAGGACCTCTCTTATCTTTTTCAGTTATTTCGGAGTATAAAGTTACTCCTGGAAACTTAGACACATGTCAAATGAATTCTAATTTGGCATGGCATATTCTTATCGCTTCAAGTGCATTTCCTAACATCCGAGTTAATTTCACGCCAAATGTCATATAACTTGAATCTCGTTTGAGAGAAGTCGTTTCTATTAGCTGAACTTTCGTGGAACTTTACACCGCGAGTTTTCCTTTTTTGTCTACGAGGGACCGCATTTAAATTCTCAATCTCAAAAATACGTTGACTGGTTACAAAATACAGGAGTCATGGTATTCAAATTAATTAAAGTTATAGTTGAAGCCGAAACTCAGTTTATATTCTTACGAGATAAAATTTAAACCCGATGGAATCGGAATTTACTGTCCGAGAGGCCCATCATGAAACAGTTCTAGGACAAGACTTTCCAAAATGCGCTAATTAGGGGTCTAAATTCAAACGCACTAGCCAATAAAATGCAAAATGTAAGATTATCATCGCCTGGAACTGCCATATCTGGTATTCACTCATTGTCTATGTAATAGGTAATCCCTATAAAACGAAGCACGGCTCAGTCAATAGGCGGAGTTCCCGTCAAGGCAATGAGCTCAAAGGAGTGTAGTACAATGTTCTGCAGTAAACTCCTTACTTGACCCTGATTGAATCTCGGACCTGGAGAAGACACTGACGAACAACTGAAGAGCCCGACTGTTGACGAACGCGCGGCCAACACAAATACAAGTTAGGCAACCATAATGACCGTTTACGGCTTCGTACTGTCATGGTATGGCTTACGGTGCTCTGTGCCTATTGTTCACGTAGGTGAATAGACGAAATACCTCGTCGCGGTGACCTAACTGTCGCGTTCCCAGACAAAACCAGATTTTCTATTCATTTTGAATAACTGAATGGTTTATAGGCAGCTAGGTTTATAGGTAACTAGTTATAAAAAATAAGGACCGACAGTCGATAGTTCATCGCGTAAGATTCTGTAAAGGTCTACAGCAAACCTCCTGACCCCGTTTATTTAGTCCGGTCAATATTGCAGGTGTTATTTAAAAAGGTAAGAGATGCTAATACTGTACCTGAAGGAAATATTTAGATTCCCGATATGAGTACCCTTGGAGCATTGTGCATAGTTCAGTCACGTCGACGTGACATCTCTCTCTGTCATTACATGGCAGTTGCGTCACTCAGTGGAAAAGATCAATTTGTGTACCCCCGATCCCCATACAGCTCAAATTATAGACAAGCGACGGGAGGACCAAATACTTCTACTCGAAATCTAACTAAAAATTTTAGTGGCATCTTAATTCCTTTCTATTTGTGCATAAGATAAGTATCCATTGTTATGTACTCCAGTACAAACACGGTTTGCCGGTGCGGATGAATTTCTAATTCAAATTAGCATTTGATGAACCCTATAGGATATGAGGTAAAAACTCCCAAAACCTCGAATATTTGAGTTTTGACCAGAACTTAATTCATTTGGGATAAGCTAGGAACCAGTTCCTGGGGACAACCTTTCCAACGTAAGATGGACGACAGTCGCCCTTCCTCAAGCGTTTACAGAAATCCTTTCCAATTCATGGCTGATAGACCATGTAGCAAAGCGAGGCACTATGGCTGACTAGTCAACACCCCTAGAAGCATACCATCAAAGCTCTCGTGAACAAGTTTCAAATAGACGCTTAGCATTGCTCATCTTTCGTATTTTGTCGTTTTTCAGAAGTATCGTTGTCGGCGTGCGTAGAAATCTGAGCCTTTTGAGTAAGAACTGAGACCGACAGCATTTACGATGACCGAAACAGTGCGTGTGGCCATAGTGGGAGGAGGCATTGGAGGAATTGTGTCTGTGAAGGAGTGTCTTGACGAAGGACTGCTTCCGGTCTGCTTTGAACAGCACGATCAGATAGGTAATCATCAGACTGACTATTGCATGAATGACTGTGATCTTTAAGGGATATTTCTTTCCATTCACGAATGTTCCTATTTTTTCACACCATGACTAATTTTCAATATTTAATGTCTTTTATACCACAATATCAGCCTCGAATGGCCAATGCAGCCGTTTAATAACCCGTTTAGTTATCCCACTAGTGAGATAACATTTTGGCGGGAACCGAGGCCGGTTTCGAACCCGGGCCGCAAGAGTTTCGGGTCATCGACTTTACCACTGCACCACTCAGCGGCTGACGTCATCGAACGTGAAAATAGAATACGTAAAGGAGCATGCCACCCGAAAAACAACCTAAGTTTTATCAATTTAGATCGAGTAGTTCTACTTGATAACGGCACATACGGTTGCGTTACCTAACACATGACGGCAGGCGGAGGTGTTGAAATTATCTAATGACGTAATTGGTTTCACACACAGTCTGCTCAGAAGTTGACAACACGGGTTACTGGTGTCAGCTTATCGCTTGAATTCATCGTTTAACACCAATAAATCATCAAACTTCGATGTAAAACCCTTAAAAATACACCGAGTTCCTATAAAATCGTGTTGTTTTATTTCGCTGTTACGGACTTATTGGTATTTGGACACACCGTAGCCTACAGAGTTCGGCACTAGGCAGGGTCCGTAGCAGGAGTTTGGGGGTCTGTTCGGAGATAAATTCGAAGTATTTTTTCGTGAGATACAGACAGGAGAACCTAGATTTGTGTTGTTTATACTTGTGATTTTTTGAGTTCTAAACACACAAAACGCTTGTTATCCTGGCCAGTAGCTCGGAAGCCGATCAGGCCCGACGCGCCCGGCGGGACTGAAGACATCACGAACATAAACCAGCCAAAGTTAGAAACTAAGCTTCCAGTCAAGAAAATGCTATACTAGTGAGCCAAAGAAGTAAATTTAAATATGCACGTGATTATGTTGGTGAATTAGCCACCAAACTGCAAATCTACTTGCTCGATAGTCGGGGGCCGCGAACTCAGGTTCCGCTTTCGCAACAGAACCGTGAGGGTAGAAATTGTACATTGAAAATCATTATTTGAATAATTTAAATGTAAATGAAGATTCCCCTAACACCTGGCCGTAAGATAGAGATCGAGTTGTTTCACAACAGTTTCTGTCAGCAAACACTGAATCAGCATGAGCTCACACGGCCTCGGTGTTCCGTCAATTAGTTTATTACACCTAAAGCCGGTAACGCAGTGATTTATTCATTGCTGGCTTCTCATATCATTTGCACTCACGAGCACTCCAAAGGCATTACAAATTGCATCTAATGAGACAGACCTTGTTTCAGTTTTATATTGCTTAGGCTGAGAATGATTCATTTTGAAACAGAACGCTCAGTAATAAACGTCAACATGCCAAGTGGCAACTCGCAATCCCGACTTAAACGAGAGCTCATCCCGACGAAGACTTCCCAGGTGGACTGTTAAGTTTCACAGGCTATCATTTCGAACCGGAATACAGTGATTTAGAAATCTAGAGGCGCCGTGAAAAATTAAGCTCAGACAACGGAACGTATGAATAGCTTTTGGTAAGCCGGCATTCGTCAGGCACTGTCAACGACTGCAGGCAACAGACACGGAGATGTTTCACGGCCTCATATTTGCTATTTACAGAGTACTTTTCTTTCTTCACTACTGCGAGCCACTTCTTAAGCATTTCGAACTCTCGAGGAAGTCGAAAAAACGATATACCCGCTTTCGTCGCAGCTGCATAGTTCGGACAAGCGGGAACGATGCACCGCAACATAGTAGCAGTCACTCTGCAAATGAATCACTGACGTCGCTGTGTCGTTTCTCACTTTCCTCACAGGTTAACGCGACACCTCTCGGCAAGGTAACGTCGAAAGTATGCGAGGCGATGTGGATATAGACCGATTAAGACGGCAAAAAAGACTAATTAAATCGGGTGGCAGTCTCCTTTAAATGAGCACGCGTAACAATTGCATGCTCAACAAAGGGTATTGTACCGACATTTATACGCTATGAAAAATAAGACGCAGACGATATTTTCTCGATCGAAGCTTAGCATGACAAAATGTGTAGTAATTAAAGCTTTAACAGTTGCTAAACCTTAATCTATAGTTTCACTTTATTTCTATTTTGTTTAAATTTTCAATTGGTTATGTGTAAAATCATTATTTGACAAAAAAACTCGGTTTTTATAAAAGGTCACGACCTCCGACCTCGGGCCTCTGACATAGAAAGTAGTTACAAAGCCGAGGCGAGTCGAGAAAGGAAGATCGATTCATAGCAATGTTTCTCGCCCAGTTCTCAGTCGTTATCCCCCTTATGTAGAGCCCTCGTGGATTTTGGAGAATTTATCACCCTCGGCGCTAACGCAACTCGGGCGATAATCTCCAAAATCTACTCGTGCTCTAGAATACGAGGGATAACGTCTTCGCCATGTAATAATCTATATTCATCCCATATATGTGGAATGATGGATGTTGTACACGTCACGTTATCAACTGTGATATACGGAAAAGTAGAGCCGGCCAAACCGTATACCACGGTAGAGGCCGTAATTAACGGTATAAGCCCTATTTCACAGTTAGTGGGCAGTATGCTGCTGGGGGTCGGTAAATTCGTAGGTAGGCCTACAACGCTAAATTTGATGGGCTCAGTCATCTGGGTTACCTACAACACTGATGCAAGTCGCTGTGGTTACTGAAAAGGCAGTTTTACTGCTCTAAAAACATAAACAATCTATCGATGAAAATTCCGACGCACGGTGATCAGGCGACCATTTCTGGGCCTCGCTGAAGTTTCAATCTGGGTTATCATATACAGGCCAAGCCAAATCATACGTCGCTGGGATCAAAATCAGTCAAAAGTGTTATTTATGAATGAATGTGATCTTCAAGGGATACTCTTTTCCACCCACGAATGTCCATATTTTTGAAACCACGCGTAATTTTAAATATTTAATGTCTATTTTTTCATGCCATGAATAACACTCTCACACCGTGACGAGGTCACGCGTGACTTTTCACCGCTCATCCTTCTGAAACTCTTTTACCAGGATCAAGGAGAACGCCGCGCCAGAGTCGCACTCGGTTGCGACGACAGCAATGTCTGCTGCAAGACCCAATTAAGTGTAATTACCCGACTATAAACTGTAGTAAACATCTCTGCTTTTACATACTGGCGAATTTTCAAAATGCCTGAACCAACACTTTTCGTCAAAAACGAATACCACAGCGGTATTCAGATGAAAAAAAAACAACCAACTCTGGTTTTCGATTTTTAAAAATCCGATGAACTATTAAGCTAAATCGACGACCATTGGGTACGATTGAAAATAAACGACGTGCGTATAGATACTATTCGGTGGATTTACAAACGCTGATCAGAGTTAACAATATCACATGGATTAGTCTTTTAACATACAAATGAGCTACGTTGAAATATTCATAAACAACACAGAGAGGCTAAATTAGATGTCAATAACTTACAAAACATCGTTTATGACCCAGTGCATGGCCAACTACTTAATTTACTCAGGGGTAGTACACTAACCGGAAAACTGATATTCGCGGAAATGCGCCAATTTCGATAGTTAGCGTGTTGTTATAGAACTCGTGTGACTACAAGAAGATAGCTAGCTTTGTAGTCAACGAAAGAGTACAAGCAGTGGATGAGGTTGGTCGGAGGGCAAGAGCTGTGATTTCATTTTTAAGGCATCCTGGAAATCTAATAGTTATGTAGTTACTGCAACCAAAATTGCCCAGAGGCTCCAAATATTCACTTTGGCTATCACCATATTTGCATTTTGTATGCATTTTATGATTTGAGTTCTAATAAAGATTGAACTTGAACTAATAACATGTGTAGTTTTGTTTGGTGTAGCTGTAACCTGGAAAATTTAGGTATGGGTCCACAATCAACTGACTTCCAAGTTGTTTTGATACTTCGTTTAAAAACAAGATAAAAAGATACCAACTGGTAGGAAAAAAAATCAAGTACATAGGGGTGTTAAAAACAAAGTAATGAAAACAGGTATGAAACATATTTAAAACCAACGTTGCTTTGGGAAGTGGCTCTTTGTCAATATCAACGCAAATTAACTTTTTAATGTACCCAGTTAAAAATATTCTCCACATTGCAGGCTTCAACTCTGTGTAAATGCCAGAGAAAACCAATTTGGGTGTAATAACAATCACAGTTGTTAGGAAAGTAGTGCTAGATGCTACCTTTCCACTTCATTAGCTCATGATCTACTCAGTTCAATACAAAGGGTGTGTTGAATAGGCATCATCAATGTTGTCTGAGGCTTAGGGAATCAGAAAGGTGACCAGTGTACTAAGCGAGAAATTCTCCATATGTACATCTATCAAACAATCTTCGAAAAACTAGGTCCAATTGAAGTCTGCGGTATTCAGTTACCAAAGTGCAAAAACTCACAAATTCCATATCAAAATCCCAAGAAACAACCGCACCAGCCTAACACCCGTTATTCTCTCTGGCGATATGTTAATTAGCTGATTTCGAGTTACAGGCATTTATTAGTCGAAACATACTTTGTAGAATGTCTAGTCTAAAAATAGCCCCTTGTGCACTCCCCGGACGTCAACTTCAACGTTGCATTTTTATTAAGGAAATTATGTGTGAAAAAGGAAAAATGATGTTAACAAGCCGAAAAATGTCCCACGTATGTTTTTTATGCAAATTAGTGCCACCACCACCGATTTTGCTATATTTCGCAATTATATCCCCCGACAACACAATTGTGTCTGGGCTTGTGTTTTGTGGGACAAACATTAACACTACAACTGCAACTACAAGTAAGTGGTGAAAGTCATCTTGCCGGTACAAAACACGCAACATATGTAACAGAAATGTTGTGTGGGGCATGAAAATTCAATATTTTTATCCAAATGCAGGATTTTGATGTCGACAGCATAAAAGAAAACAAACCGTGCCATTATATTTAGGGTGACGTCCAACCAAAATATATTTTAGATTCAACAAATGAAACAGTGTTTCTCATCTTTAAAGAAGATGAGCATTGTTTTTAAGACAGTCACATGATAACACATCAAATCTGTAAATCAGCTTTTGACATAAATAAACGTCTTGAATAGAAACTAACATAAAATATGCATTCGGTTATTGACCTGTCAATCAGAGCGAATCCAATGTGGGGGACAGGGAAATCAGACTGCGTTCGAAACTAAGGCAGCTATCCAGACAGATGCAAACGTCATGCCTATATAAAACCAGGTCGAAACTTAGCAAATGAAGCGAAAGACCAGTTTCTACCCCTATGCATTCTTCGTTTAGATTCTGTAAGGGAGCATGACAATTTTACAGCATTACGCAATGTGAGAGGAACAGGAATGCAAAAGACTGCCGCAGCTTAAAACTCGCATCGTCCAACAAAATGATGCAGTCAAGGTGTCTTCCTTCCGTTTGCTTTAAGTTGAGGAACGGGCATGGGAATCCTAGGTACCGTTCTGAGAAGCTATTGATTGTTGTTTTAAGACAGGTTCATTGCAAACCTAGTCAACTTCACAAAAATTGACAGAGGTCACACAATCATTTTGGCTGTTTCATAGATCAAGTATAACCTTTCATCTGCTTTGGCACAAGCATATTGTTTAGGAAGTACTGGTAAACGTCTTTGAGATGACATTCCGATGGCATGCAAACAGCCTTCAGAACTACCGTGGTCATTAACAGCCAATATTACGTTGAACTTGATATTTAAGAACTTTTGCCTCCACAACTCATTCGATTTCTCCGTTTGCTGATGACGAGTGAAAAATTCAAGAGACTGATTTCCTCTATTGGACAAGATATCACAGACGGAAAGTGGAAGTTACCGTCAAACGCGAACTTCTTTGTGTGGCCATCAAAAATTGTTTTGAAGCAAGCAGCCTAATATTGCACAAACTGGCCGGGTCACCCGGAGAGCTATGACCGTCTTAGGTTTTTATACCGCTTTGGCAAACGTGATGGGATGTGTCAATTCATCTTATTCCTCACACGTGAGGGTAACAACGTATCCTGTGGTGAGTGAGACAGTTTGAATAAAATGACCACGAATGTACATGGCAGCAACATCGTCAACAGTGCTTGACGAATCACGATTCAAGAGGTAAAGCCTGGTTTTGAAACTTCCAAAGATAAAGCAATGCTAGTCATTAACAGGTCGCAACCGACAACGAAGTCTTCAAGTAGAATCTCCATCTTGGAACAACAGATGGCCCTTTTTCCAAGACCAACACATCCTCCCTTTTGCATTCTTCTGGAAAACATTGCTCCAGAAGACTTTTCTGAGCATGCTCCACTTATCCATGATGGCATGACACTTCTCCACACGTTAGCTAATCTCCCTACAATATGTGGTGAGATCTATTTACAAATACTTGAGAAGATGGCGTAGAAGAAGCACTTCATGTTCTTATTAACTGTCCGCTATCTCCCTGAATTTATCAAAGCCCAGGAATGGTTCTAAGGTAGCAGTTCAGAGAATATAATCGTGGGTGGACCACATACATGAAACCGCACGACTTCAAAACCTTTCTTGCAAACGATGACAACAAAACACAACTCTGTCAACTGTTACTGTTAGTCTAGAGTGGTGAGAAGCCAGTTACATCCGATTGCTAGGACAGTCCACAATCTTTCTCTGAACATAATTTTCTGAGTATTTTTTACTTTAAAATAATCTGCGATGTCACACAGTAAATTAATCTGATGTTGTAGTTCATACTCAGGAGCACCCACATATCTACTGCAACCAATGAGAGACTGACACAAGAATCGTTTTGTACCTCTAGTACGTTGTCTCACTTGGGTACAGAAAAGCCGTGTCAGATCCCATGACACTAAATTCTGCTTTGTAATTCTGCTGCATCATACTTGCGCCATAAAGTTGAGTGGTATATCTAGATACAGAGTTTGAAAAACATCGGCGACTACTGAATCTCCCCGACCTGGACAAAAATCCTTGGGAACAGGTTAGTGTGGGTTTTATAAATACACTGGAGAAGATTGCACCAGTGATTTTAAAGATAAAGGAAAGACTGAACCCTTTAAAAAAACTGGAAAAGAATTCAAAGTTTCGCCCAACATTCAGCCAACCTGGCGTTGATTGGGTTGTACGTTCTGAAGAATTGAAAGGGATGGAGGAATTTACTTGCCTCATGTGTGAGTCGTGAGTAATTGATAGATGCTACTCGTACCAAGATGTTGCGCAACGTGGTCGGTGAAGATGAAATTCTCACAAGTCCACGGTTGACCTTGCTTGACTTCTACCGTGTCTGGCTGCCCGGAAACCTCACATCCAACGAGTAAATCACCGTGTCGCTTTGTACAAGCGCGCCGAAACCATATGACGAAGGACGAGGGTGGATGCTGACTGACGAAGAAGTGTTAGAATATGTGTTGCCGTGTGGTCCTATCTTGCCAAACTCACTGATTGATATCTTGCTCATCGATGTTTGTGAAGTGGAAGAGGAAAGTGACGAGTTGTATGGCAGTTTCACGGAAAGCGATGAACGTGACGAGGAGTGATGGAACATGTAAGCAGTGACATCAGCACCTAATGACTGCCCACATTTCTGTTATAATTTCCCTGTATTTTTTCCTTGAAATACTAAAACGAAATTGTTGAAATACGGTTCGCTAAAAATTTGACTATATAAGCACTGAAAGTTGCACAATATTTTAGTGTTTGTATTGGCTTATCTACACTTTAGTGTAGTATTGATTATGAATAATCGTATAATGCAAATCAGATGCAATATATTATGAAGTAATTATTCCTTCGTAATGCTTGAAACTCAAAATATCAGTTTTCACACTTGATTTCTTCAATTACAGGAATAAACAAAGTCCTCTGTCATTAGATAACGAAAAATCGGTAATGGCGACACTAATTTGCATGAAAAAAACGCATGTGGGACACTTTTTCGGCTTGTTAACTTATTTTTTCGGTTTTCACACTTGTTTCCCTTGGCAAAAATGGACTTAAAGTGTTGAAGTCCGGGGGGTGCACGGGGGCCATTTTTTCGACTCAACTAAATTAGGACAACCAGTCGCACCATTGGTCATTCTCCATTGTGTTTGGTGGAACAAGACGTCAATTATTATTACTCGTTGGCCGATGGTGTATGGTATGATAAGGATTGGCGAGGATCCCAAGCCATGCATACCACCTTGGGTATATTCGGAAACTCAGATTTCTCCTTTGAGGTGAATTTAACCTGCGTGACTTTCAAACTCAGTGGAGAATGATTGGCCACAATGACCAAAAGTTCGAGCATGCACTGAAAACATTTATCTCCAAGGGCATCCAGAACAGCTTGGGTTTTTTGCCGTAAACTGATATTTCACCTAATAGGTGAACGCTGTCTGTGCATGTGCGGACTTTAGTTAGCCTGTTATTCTCAAGATTGAAAATCACATGACTTGCCATATTTTGGATACAGTTCATCTCCGAGAGGATATTTGAGGCTACGAAAATACATGTACTCGAAGTGTTCCGAAGGGAAATTTGTAAATAGGAAAATAAAAACAGCACAGGTGCTCTCGATGTCCCGAGAGTAAATGTGTAGCAACGAAAATACCGGCAGGTGTCCCAAGCTTTAGTTTTGTGCATAATCTAGTACTATAAGAATAACCACCCATTTAGACTCTGGCTAAAAACCTTTGGTTTGGACTCAAATGAACAAAGGATTGTTGTCCGAGGTTTGGAGTTCAATGAAAATGTAGCCTAATTTTTCCAAATGCACAACCTTTTATAAGGGTTAATGCCCCCACTTACTTAATCTTTTTTTTTAGCAATTCTTGGACAGTTGTCTTTTCACCCATTAAGCTTTAAGAAGTGTTTTTAACTCCCAGAGTGAAACCTGTTGTATTCATGGGAAAAGTTTGCTTTGGCAGTGATTATTTCAGATTATTTCAATCGCCATTTTGTAGATAAGTAGTCTGAGAAAAATCGCCCAGCTGTGTGTCATGTCCTGTTAAAACCTGTGGGAGCATCCCCTGGAATGGTTTTAGAAGGGTACTCTAAAAGAACGAGCAGGGTGAAACGAACCCCATCCCTATCCCTAACAATGTGAATAGAACATCTTGGAAAGTACAAAACAATTAATTTCAGAACTTACCACTAAATACAGAGATTGGAATGACTAATGACAAAAAGAAGAAAATTTTCCAAGTGATGTATAGTTCCACAAATAAATAGGCTTATGTGATAGAAATATTTTATTTTTTGTGTTGTAAAATTTAACTGAAATAGATGTTTTTGCATGAATCAAGTCAAAGTAATGATAAATAGAGGAAGCTGGAAATCAAATATAAGAAAATCAAAACAAACACTAGAAAATCCTCTTAAACGAGAAAAATTTCAAGCCCTACATATATCCCTGAGTTGACTTGGAAGAACTGAAACTTTGTTATTACTTAAAGCCATGTTTGGTGCATTTTGACCCGCCCTGTCAAGTCAGGTTATTGCGCCTGGTCTTAAACAGTTACAAGCTATCAATTCAACCAAGGCCAAGATACCACATACATGTATAATCTGAGCAAGGAACAGCACGAGATCAAGTGTATAGAAATCACGATCACATACATTAGGATTAACTTCGGACACTAGTATCCAAATCCAGCAGCTGGATATGCCAATCTTCCAGTGAGCGCTTGCGATTAGACTCTTGCTATTATTTTGGCCAAAACAACATTGTTTGTACGAGACTAATCTCATAACGGTGCATGACGGTTGTAAAGAGAGGTTGGCTTAATAGCACCTTGAAAAATTGGCTCACTTTGAGGATAAGGAACTTAAAAAGAGTTCATTCTAGTAAAGATGTTTTCTTTTTCTCCGCGTTGTATTTAAAGGCTTTTTGGGCTTAAGAGATTCTAGCTCGAACTTTTGTATGATTTAAAACCCTGAAAAGGGTAATGTTTTGGGAATACAGTCACCTTTATAGTGAAGCCTTCAATCCAAATCAAACTCGAAATTGTTTTGGTATGCTGTGTGTTTTGTAACCTATGAGTGTAATATTTCTAGAAACACATTAATGACGTCACGGTTTTTAATTTTGAGTGAACGTGAGGGTGTTTGCCAGTGCGAATGTTCTGAAGCATTTCACACTGCCCAAATCTTGCCGCGACGAGGTCCCCTCAATAAGAGTCAAATTTGCTATTTTGAAAAACTGTTCAAAGAGGCCAAAATGTTGACTAAAATCACTGCTGTATTATATAGATCATAACCACAAGAATGAAACACCTGCATGTTGCTCAAAACACTGAGCAAAACATTATGGCAAATGGTAATATTATAGTAATACAGGGCTCCCTTAGTTTGAGAACCATTGGTTTCCATTGAATAGCAGGAGCCTGTGTTTCACTGAATTACAATAGCAGGCGTTAGAACTGCTTGACAAAATGCGGATTGCCAGCGACTATTGCCTGAGTAACAATCCAACCCATCTAACCGTGCATAAGAAATCATCAGTTTGGGTAAAGTGACTCAGCTTTAAATCTTTGAAGTACGCTGAGCCTCGTGTTTAGGACCATTGACTGTATTTCTCCGCTCCTACCTACTATTAGTAGTACTAGTGACAAGTGTGCCCGTGCATAACGTACGAGAAGCTTTCGAGACAAACAGATCAACGGAAGAAAACGAGGCCTACGACACGCGCACACCTGTTTTATTGATGTTGGAATTCGAAGGGGACTACTGCATAGTACTTTGCTCTAAAAAGCACGTGGAGAAGGACGACGGTAAATCTCATTTTAGCTGTAAAGGTGTACAACGGCAGAGAAATGATATTGACAAGGCGAGGAATCTCAAAGTGTTACAGACCACGAAGAGTAGCTCCAGGCCCATAGCTAGCATTGCGTTGCTCGAATTTCATGAACAGTGGACATTTGATATTTTGCAAACTTCGACACTGTGGAGTTTTCATTAGGGACTTCAGGTTACGCAGCTTAATAGGGATGTTTGTATACACAACGATGACTCTCAGCTCTGTGTTTTTGAGACGAGATGGAATTAGTAATACCAGAGGTGACGATGCCGTGGCGGCTGCTCGCAAATAACGGGACTCAATTCGGATGTAATGTGGTCCAAAACGTTCTCTCGTTACGTCCTGTCCAATTTTCAAACCAGGCACGCTTAAATGAGTGATTACACCTACTTGGACAGAAATTTTAGTCGGAGATCATAAAACCTGATGATTTTTTATCTAATTATGTTTTTGCGTGTTACTTTAGTTGCTTACGTGAACTTGGGATTGGGAACACCCCACTACTTACCATTCGGTTCGCCATTCCAAAGGTTTACTACTTCGAAGGGATCTAACTTTTTGAACCCATGTGTAATTTTTACACTTTTACATGCAAAAATGAGTGATGCTACGGCTATTCGATACACTGAATGTTGTACCTAGACTATACCGAAAACAACGCCCTGGTATTAAAAAACTTCATGTGGATTTCTTGCGCATGCAAAATTGCCCGCAGGCATTACATGGATCATTTTTTCTCGCGGCGTTTTCGATCAACTAAAGCCTGTGTCCACGGTATTACGTTTTCACTTGGAAATGCGACTTTTTGTGTCAATTTTTAAAGGTTTTAGTCAAGACGTGAGTTTTCTCATCTTTTCCGTCCACACGAACGTGTTGATACTGTACGACAACAAACACTGATTAAGCATATTTACTAGTAGACTTTGACTTGATGACGTGACCTCAAAGTTACACAAAGATAAGTTTAATACCCACGAGTAGGGTCACAGAAAAAATGAAATTTGCAAAAACACATTCTTCTGTGTAGTCATTTTTCAAAAAGTTGCGTTAGATGATTAACTGCCAGTTTCACTGTATAGGCCCACCTGTGAATGGGAAGGGTAACCATTTTGAAAAGGAAAAAATGCGTTTCGATATGAAAACGTAGCTGTGGACGTTGCCAAGGTATAGTGTTTATCCCGATGTCTATGTTCTCACTCATGTAAACGCCGGTTTGCGATTGTTAGATTTTACTGTCTGCTCAAGGAGGGATCGTTCGGAAAACAGGGAAGTGGTCACCCTCATTTTTAATTGATCCAATACCAAATATGTACGCAATTAATAATTAAAATAAGAATAGGCCTACTTTAATTACAAGGAGTGAAATGTCTTATTGATTTAAATTATTTCCAGGTGGTGTGTGGTACTATTCAGATGCCTGTCGACCAAACCAAGGGGCTGCCCTTTACCCATCGTTGGTAACCAACAGCAGCAAGTGCAGGACGGAATTCAGCGACTTCCCCATGCCAAAGAGCTACCCGCCATACCTGCCACACTATCTGATGTATGAATATCTGGAAAGTTATGCCAAACACTTCCGGCTGAAAGACTACTTTCAGCTAAATACAGAAGTACTGAAAATAGAAAAATCCGCCGACCACGAAATTAGCGGAAACTGGGACCTGACTTTGAAATGGTCTGATGGAACTGACGTGTCAATAAACAAAGAGACATTTCCTCGTGTTATTTTGGCCATCGGAAACAACAAAATTCCTATTACACCTTTCATCGATGGAAAAAACGTGTTTCGAGGAGAGCAGATGCACAGCCGCGACTTCCGCTGCGGCGAATCCTTTAAGAATAAGCGAGTTTTAGTTATCGGTAAGGCCCCTAGTTGTGACCTTCACGAATTTCCATCGTCCTGTGACAAAAAGGCCCACGCAATGAAAGTTGCGAGAGACCGCCCAGTACGCAAACGGGAAACTAAAAGCGGGGGTTGTTTGCGACCGTGTCTTCAAAAAAGTAATATTTGTCGCTGGCAATGACGACTTGGGTCATGTACCATGTAGCCAATGGATTTTAAGCTAAAAACCAAAAGAACCAGAGAATCTTCCACTAAGTTCCAAAGCAAGATTTTAAATATTGGTTTCACAAAGCTTCAAAAATTCCGTTGTAACTGGTTGTATGAAGCAATCCCAGAGTCTAAGCCGGCAATTTTCCTTAAATTTTCAAAGCATTTGTGGGCTGTGCAAACACTGTTTGATCTTTTTCTGACATTTTATCATTGCTTCGTTAAGTTGCAGTTTAGGTACATGCCAAGAGTAAATTATACGCTGAATTCATATTGTAAATTAGGAAATTTTCGTGAATTACCTCTGATGCAAGGACGGAGTCCTGATGGGTTTCCGTTAAAATATGTTTTCAAATACATTATTAGAGAGTGTCAAAATAAAAAAGAGCTCACAACCAAAATAACATGTTCGAAAAATATAACAGTAGGACAAAGTCTACAATGCGGAAAATTTACTTTTGGGAGCATAGCTGAGTCCCTAACTTGACTGTTCCATGCACCCGCGGTCTCTGTTGTCTGAGAAGAACAGTTTCGACATTTCAACACTGTACTGTACATGGCGCTAACTGACAGTGTTTCACTGGTATTTTCCATTGAAACTTTCATCTCCTGTCCGTTTACAGGCAATGCCAATTCAGCAGGAGACGTAGCCGTGGATATCAGTCGCCATGCTAAGACGGTAAGTTTGCGATAAGATTTGCAATTCATTCCGTTTAATTAGTTAAATTTTGGTGTGGATGCAAGTTTATGTCAACAGCCAAGCGTGTGTCCCACGATATTTAGTCAAGATCCAATTTGGCAATAAATGGGCCATATTGACTGAAATTGGCAAGTCCCAATTAATGCCTTTTTAAATGAGTATGGTACATCAAACTACAGGTTTTCAGGCATGATGAAATAGATTCTGATACTATTTTTGTGATTGGAGTTCAAGGTCACTCGAAAACGTCTAGGTCAAGGTCACATTATGTTGCACATGTTGCTTTGGAAATACAGTGAAATATAGTGAGCTCAAATATTTCAGGGCATCTTTACACATAAATTCAGATTAGTTATGGAGTGTTTCAGGCATAACATTGTATGGCAAAATGATTTTTGCTTACGTCGTCGATAAATCTAAGATGGCCGCCAGCTGCCATCGTCAAATTGTAATGCCTTAAGAAGTATTCGTAGCTCCCGAGCCATATGTCAATATATTAGGTTCTCATGCACCGAAGATCATTTTAAGCACTATTTTAGTGATTGGATATCACGATTGTGCTCAAAGTTTGAATTTTAAAGATGTGTTATGATTTGAACTCATGAAAATGTCAGTTGCAATGGATTACCAGCAGAGGCAAACCACTCCTATTTCATTTTCATTTTTATTACAGCTACACAAACATTGTTTGCTATAAAAACATGTTTTTTATTAAGGATGTAACATGTCAAACAGAATATTTTCCGTAAAAAAATTCTTTGAGCATCACGTAATAAAGAAAGCGTGACAAATGTGGTTCCTCATGGAGCGATCTTGCTTTCTGAGTTAAAGTGCCAGAGTCGAATTCTTCTCCATTCATTACCATTATTATGAGATTAGCTTACAGGTTAACGGCATTTGACAAAGGGCAACAGTAAAAACTTCGAAAGTTATAGTAATAAACAAGTCAATCACTTCTCAATCACTGGCATTCTGGCAACATGTCGGAGAGTCCATATACTTGCACGCATCAGTGCACCAGAGTCCAACTTGTAAACAACCACATCGTACGCTAGAACAGCCCTTGGTGCCTATACATGTTGATAGTTCTATTTAGGAATGTGGAATTGGTTATAGTGTCATCAACAAAGGTATTGTGAGCTCGCCTACAACTATCAAACTAGAATGAGCAATGTCTAGGAGTTCTTGAGTGCTCTTGTCTCCCTGTCTACAAACAGTTGCCTGGTAGTTAGCTCTTTGTATGTGCCACTGGACAGCGTCAGACGACGGCAGCAAAGACTAATGCAAGATACCTTTGCCAAATAAGGCGACACACAGCTCTATTGCAGGCAGCTTGATTGTGCTCACCATCAATATGGCACACAAACTCTTCAGCTTGAGATGCCGCCTGTGGTGTAAGTATTTTCCTCCCGAGTTCTTCTAAGAGAGCATGGTATTCCATAAACACTTTCCAGGTGACATTATTTCGTGTCCGTGAAGCTGGGAAACTGTGTCACAACCTGTAATTGCATGAAACGTTGGTAGGCTTGCAACTATGGAATTGGACATTTTGCGGTATATCTCAAGATTTGGTATGTACGAGGCTTTCTTCGTAGTGCCTGATTTCATCCAAAGCTGTGAACATTTCATTTTATCAAAGTGGTGCACCAGGAGCCGAACAAGCACGTCTGTGTAACCGATCTGATTTTTTAATCAAAATATTTTGCTCGAAATCAGAAAAGTACAAACAGTGCTATCGACTAGACCTCCTTACTCGGAGAATACTATCTGTTGTGACCTACTTTTCATTTGGCGGAATTTAGCAGACGGCAGAATAAATATATCGGCGAATCTTTACTGATTTTGTTCGAAATATCCTGAAATCTATGGCATCGTACAGATAACTCGACTTGATACCCCTCTTCACCTAAACATGTCGTATCAGCGGCCTTGTCAGTTTTCGCTGGCTCCGAAATACTTTTCCTCGAACACTTTTTTCATCGTCGCAGCTCTACAAATTTCCAAGTCATGAACGTACGACGCTCAACTAAAAAGTACCGAGTGTTGCCTTTGTCAAAACGTTTTAGGAAAGTACAAAAAACACCCATCAATTGCACCAGGAACGTCGTTTAGCGACTCAGTATTTGCCACGTTTTTCTTGTTTGTCGGGTGTCACGTGACTTTTCGGAAGGAGGCGGAGCTTGCGATTGGTCAATTTGGAACCTGACATGGGAAATACACAGAATCTATGCAAGCACACGTACACAGACGTGATATAGATCTGTTTGTATATGTGTATATGTGTACATAAGCACTACTGACTACTGAGGCGTCTCCTAGTGGCAGTTTTGTTTTTGCGCCCATGGATGCATCTCCTAAACTATTTGCAAGGTCTTTATTAAATTTACCAACTGTATTTATATGAAGTTGACATCGGACGACGACGTCTTTCGGACTGATCCAACGAAAGCTTGTGCCCCTTGTGGCAGTTTCATTGTTTCCCTTCCCCCTGTTTCACAGAAGTTCCTTGAAGGATTTTTATGAAACTTCGTAAAAAGCTTTCTATTAAAAAAGCGATGACGTGTTTCTGTTTTCGGAGGGATTTGACAAATTTTACGCCATCTAGTGGCCATGTTTGCTGTTTTCTGGTCTGTTTTTGGCGTCCGCCCCTATGTCAACCAAACCACTCTATGAAATTGACAACGGACAACGACGACATTAGGATGGATCCGACTACCGCTGGACCCCCCTAGAGGCAGTTTCATTTTTTGTTGTCGGGTGTACAGTATCTTTGAAACTCTTTGGCAAATTTTTTATGAAATTTAATAAACAAGTTTCTATTAAAGAGTCAACAGGTTTCCTTTTTCGTATAGATCATACGTATAACGGCTGCTTTTATTATCGTGAAACTCTGCAAATAGGTTTTTTAAGGAAACGACAATGCCTTGTCATATTCGGGCGGATTTGACATATTCTCAGCCACCCGGATGCCATTTTAATTTTTTGAGAACACTTTGACACCACCCTCTGCATCCACCAAACCGCTTGAAGGGTTGTTATAATTTGGAGATGTGTTCACAATGAGAAGACCGAGGCTGACGTTGATTTTCGGACGTACGTTTTCAGTTACTCGGCCACCCCGTAGTGGCAGCTTTTTGAGTCCAAGGCTGTATCTCATTTCCCCTGGGCCATCTCATTGCTGAAATATAGCAGATGTTGCTATGGAGATAGCAACAGCTGATGGCGAGTTTCAGACCAATTTAACTATAGCTGTGCTCCATAGTCGCGACTTTATTTTTTATGGCTCTGTAACTTCAGAGTTGCTTGATGTTTTTTATGAAATTAGGCAAACAAATTTCTATTATGAAAACAGCAGCAACTTTCCTTTTTGTGATGAATTTGGCGCATTCTGCACCAACCAGTGGCCTTCTTTATTGATTTTGCCTGTTTTTGTCTTCTACATCTACTAAACTGAGCAGAGGACCATTATGAAAAGTGGCAGATGTGTTCCTACAGACAAGAGCATGATTGACGTGGATTTTCAAACGGGTCCAACTACTGTGGTGCCCCAAGTGACATTATTTCGCGTCTACCCTTGCAAGATGTTTTTTGAAATTTTGCAGTTGTATTCCTATTGACTTGACACCGGACGGGCAGATTCGGCTACCGCAGTCGTTCCTAATGGCAGCTTGTTTTTTCGTTTGCCTTTGTATATTGAGATTTCTTTGATGTATTTTCATGAAATTTGATAAATAGTTTTGAGAGACGACGATACTTTCCCATTAATTTTGGATGGGTTCAATGTATTCTGTGCCAGCACACCATTCTGTGCAGTCGTTGGCGCATTTCAACGCTCTGCCTTGCTCTTGCCACTCAAATTGGACACCAATGATGCACAAGCAGGTGACAGAATGAGGATTGGTTGAAATCATCAAAACAGAGTTTAGTGTCCGTTCAATACGCACGAAAGTTAAAGATGTGGTTAGTCTAAACATCTTACTTGAGGCAAGCTGTATATCCGTGTGTTTGGACATTTACTGACTTAACCCGTGCTCGTTTGTTGAAGTCTTCTTGAGTTCCTTAATCTCTTACAAAGTTGACCCTGACAGCTTAAGAATTCCTATGCAATTTTTCGCAAATTTACGTGACGGCTTCAGATTCGTGACGCATATTCCTGTTTTGTCCAGGTTATTTTGAGCGTTGGCAGTGGTCTCTACTTGCTGAAGAGAATTGCCGACAAAGGCATTCCGAAGGATCTATTGGCTAGGCGTTTTTCCATACCTTTCTCGTGGCTATTTGGATACAACGCCAAGAAAGAGGCTTACAAGTACTTGGACCATGAGCTCTACGGGTTGAAGTCCGATGAGGAGAACGTATTCAAAGCTGCCATCTGCGTTAATGACGAGTTAGGTTGGAGAATAGCTTGTGGCAAAGTTCTTCCGAAATCGTATGCAGTACAACTCACGGCTGATGGCGCCCTTTTTGATGATGGAACGAGAATCGAGGAGCTTGATGCTGTGATTTATGCTACAGGTTACGGAGTCAACTTTGACCTGATCGAAGATGGTGTTGTGTCAGGTAAATATTGATATGTGCTGTCCAAGATCTCATCCTGAACACTCTGAAAGCGGTATAAAACCCTTGATTTTTGTCACAAAACCTGCTTTGATTTAGCCCCCTTGCCGTTATAAAATCGATCTCTTTTTGTTCATTTCTCAGTTTAGAAATCATGCTATGACCATTAACGAACTAAGCTATCTGGCGATATTCGGGTTGCAACGCCTCAAAGCGGCAAGCATTCTTTAACCCATCACGAATGTCACAGGTGGTGAGGCGGCGATGATTAGTGTGAAATGAATTGAGGAAGAGAGACTGAATTCTGTCAGAGATTTTAGGATTGTATCCATGTTTTGCAGATGTGCCAACAACACGCCAACAAGAACTGAACTTGTACAAATACATCTGGCCACTTCGGTCAAAACACAACACACTGGCCGTTGTCGGAATTGTTTCCAGCAATGGATCTCTAACGTCCGTTATTGAATTACAATGTCGATGGATAGCTCAAGTGTTCAGTGGTAAGATGGGGCTACCTGCTCAAAGGCAAATGGCTGATGACGTCAAAAACGCAAAAGAACAAATGAAAAGAGAGTGTGGTGAAAAGTTCAGGGTGAGTCACATAGTTTTAGTTCTTATTTGTAACCAAATGTGTATTTGGCGTCAGGGTCACTACATACACTGTACTGATTAAGTAACACCGCATTTGTATTCTTATAAAATTCACTTCAGTTGCTGTTCTGGTTACAATCGTTGGCCAAATGAAAATGGAACGCAAAAGCTGGGAAATGAAATTGCTGATGAACATAAGCAATCGACCTAAAGGTGTGTTATTAAAGGGACACTATCGGCAGGTCACTCTAAGATCATACTCCCATATGAGCGGATTCGTGACTGCTAACCCCATCATTGCAGTGTAACACTCTGTTGACCGTACGGAGCTGAATTCCACGTCGACAGATGACAAACGTGTACTGTAGTTAACTAGTAAATGTAACGACCTTGATTTCGACGAGTGTCGGACACTCTACGGAGAGAACAGGCGACTTGTAACCAAGTCACAAAACACAATGGATAACGTTGTTTTATTAAGCTCTGGTCAAAGCTAGTAACTTCAAATGGGTTCTTCAGACGTAAAACAGATAAAGCCCCTTTAAAACTAACACAACGCTACGTGGCGTCCAATAATTCCAACAGGTCTTCATTTTACCGCATGTGACGAGTTCGACGATGCAAGTAAATAAAGCTTCATGCGATCTCGCTATAACAAATTGCTAGAGCGACCTAGGGCCACTATCCCTGCATATAACCAAAATGAAACGTTACCGCCTTTTCTTCGTAACGTGTGATTGACCCCCCCCCCTTACGACCTCCATTATCTGCCAGTGAACTGGGTACACTATTTGACTAGATTTCACCAGAAAAGTGGTTTATGCAATGTTATTTTCATTTCTGAAGCTCAGGCATCTGGTGATCAGGTCGTACCTCTTCGTTTCAGGTGGATAATTTGACGTACTGCGACCAAATCGCTGACATCATCGGGGCCAAACCTCGTTTCATGTCTCTGCTGTTTCGCGACCCCACTCTGGCCTTTCTGTGTTTCTACGGTCCTGCCTTTCCAGTGCAGTACAGGTTAACGGGACCTCATAATTGGTCCGGTGCTCGCCAGGCCACAATCGAAGCGTATCGTAACACTTTCTCTGCACTAAAAAAGCGAAGCTTGAGAAAGACCGCGAATGGCGAGAACATGTTTGTGCAAATTTTGCTCTCAGTATTATGTCTCGTTGTTGGTGGAGTGTTTTACGGTCGGGAATGGCTAGATATCGGAAACCTTAAATCCTTAAACACCAACTCCTGATGCGAAGTGAACTGTCCATACCGGTCTAGTTATATTACATGTACTTTCTGACCCTAACTGTGTGGTGTGCCGTCGTCTTAACGTGATATTTCTAGGCTTAGGTGAACTTTCTCGACGTTTTTTTTCAATTCAATAGACTCACTAAACGCAAACGCGTCCGAGTCTACCAAGTCAACAATTTTTTATACTCTCTGACAAGGTACGACATGTGCATGTTATGATTTAAAAAGAGCTCATAAACTCGTGTCGTCGGCGCTTTACACTCCTTGAAAGGAAAATCTGTCGGTGTCAAGTCTCAAGCAACTCCCATACTTATTTGACACAACAAATGATGCGCTGAAAAATGGCTAATGTTAGTAATGAAGGAGAGATTCTTGCTAAATGAAAATTAGTAATTTAAACCAGTGGCGGATCTAGGATATCACAAGGGGGGGCCCAACATTTTGTCCGGCTGGAAGCATTTGCGCAAACTGAACCATGATTGTAGATGCGCATAGTACCGAATGGGGGGAAATTTTTCTGTTTTTACCTCTAGAAATCAAGCATTTCCCTTGATTCCTGAAGTATTATCCAAGAAAAAAAGGAAAACGTGTCAAACAGGAAAACATGCAAGTACCAAAGACTCGAACTCACGACCTTGCGTTTAGAGCGCGCGTACGTAACCACTACACCACCACGATATAGCTACCGATCTCATACTAAAAGACCTACTTGTTTATGGGCCACAGCGTTTGCGCGCGAAACCTACTTCTTTTTGTAATGCTTATTACACGTTTCATATTTTGTGCCATCAATTCTTAACAAATTTTTCGTATTTGAAATAGTCTTCAAATGCCCAAAAGACCCATTTTTCGTGTTGGCAATAGTGACGGGATTGCTTTGGAAATCGTCTTAAGATAAGGTTTGACAAAGAGAGTATTGCAAGTTTCTGAGTGATTCACTAAGGCTTCGATTAAAATTCACATCTTACCAGCAGCTTCTGTTTTTTTTTCATCGTCACTCAGGTTCCATTTTCTTNGGGGAGGGGGGCCCGGGCCCCCTGGGCCCCCCCTAAATCCGCCTATGTTTAAACTCTGAGTTAAAATCGCATGTTTGAGACTGCTGAACTCAGTTCAGTTTTATCCCCTGGAACGGCTCAAACAAGGTCACAAGCGCAAAAATTTAGGGTTGCATTTGCAAATCTGAGAGTAGTATTCAGCGGGGAAGGGGGGGGGGAGAGGGTAAGCATGAAATTGTAATACAATAACATTGTACAATACAGCACATGTGGGGGAGGCTCGCGGGAAACCCCAATTTAGCGAAGCGGACAAAAAGGTCCGCCTCAGAGAAACAAAACCTCCGAGATAACGAGACAAAAAGTCCAATATAAAAGCTAAAAAATGCAGAAATGTACAATTCACAGCTCCGAAAGTAGTACGCCGTTCTTTTTCCACTCCTCTCGCATTTTGTTAGTAAAAGGACCACAACATCGGAAATTCGAGCCCCATATTAAAGGCTGGCTGGGCGCATGCAGCAATGTGAGAAAGGACAAATGGGATAACGCTTTTCACTAAGTTGAAGAAAGCGATAAAGATGTGGATGTGGTGATATCCTCAAATACTGTGAGGCAACTAGAGATGACCCATTAACAGACTGCATCTTGAACAGTAGCCTCCTGTATAAAATTGTTTGAAATAATTTTGACAGTCGTTACAAGTTCATCGCCATCATAACAGTACCCGTTTTCAGTGTTCCAGGTTTTCGACAAGACGTCAGACGTTTTATATACATGTAGCTATGGGACTAGTGTTTTTGTATTTTAACTGTTTAAGGCGTATTTTAACAAACTTATGTATCACTGGGTTGTGGGCAACACTAAAATTCTTAATAAAACTAACTATTCACGGCTTTATATAAACTTATAAAGTATTTTAATAAAATATGTGTCGTAGTCATCGAGCCAACCAAAATACAAATACTGATAACGCTTTAGGATTTGGGGGCGGTCGCCCAACTCAGTACCCTTATTTTCTTAATAATTTTTTTGAAATTACTTTATTTACTTTCGCTAGTCACATGCTGCCGCTTGTCATGACGACCACCGGTGTGGTATGAACAATATTGTTCTCGATGGCCTTTGTATTCGACTTCCGGTTTCTTGATAAGTTTTGGTGTTTTTTTGATACAAAGAAAAAGAACATCAATACGTTTCCTCTCTCACCGCACACAAACACACACACACACACACACACACTCACACACACACACACACACCTGCCCCCGTCAACATACCCACCCTGTTTAGCTAGGATGTTGTCTGGAAATAGTTGTGGTTAGCCAATTTCTCCAGGTTTGGTATTCATGTAAATTACCATTATTTAATAAAATTCTTCTTTGAATATAAAATTCTATTTTTAATATCTTAAGAATATGACAGAAACTAGGGATTATTTTTTACACTTAGACACATAAATAATATTCTTTAGATGCAACAGAATACAATTTGAAACTTCATTTTCTATACTTATGGGCGAGCCAAAGTTTTTTGCCTATAATCAAATTGATACTTTTTACAAACAACATCATAATTCTTCTATCTATATTTTAATATTATCTCATTTGAAAAGGCTGTATTCTTCTGTTTCAATTTGCGAATGGCAGAAAGTACATACATCAGAGTCCACATTTTTTTTCGGAAAAGAGTTCGCTGCAAGTATTCTATGTGATATTTTAAACTGCAGCGTACATAACATGAGATCGAAAGTGGTTTTAAAACATAGTGAATACAAATTTTTCCAGTCATGACTTTCAAAGTTATAACTTCCTTCTTGAAATTTTTTTGGCCAGTCGGCAAAATTTTTTCTGGCAAATAGTTTCATTTTATCCCATACGCGTTGAATCTGTCGAGGGGAATACGGCCAGGTATTAATGTTTTCCGTATTCACCTCCCGCACTACTTCAACAATGACCTCTGACATTGAAGGTTCAAAAGGTAGGTCAATGTCGACTCGACGTCGTTGGCCGGTTAGATAATCGAACATTCGGAAAATAGGTTAAAGTAATACAATTGTAGCAGTGCAAATACCACTCAACATGCAACCAGGTCTCAATCGTAACATCAGGAACAGGACTGCTAATTATATGACAGTTCTGTCTCAGTTTTCCATTTCTATATTTGTTATCGTCTGCAACTCAGGCACCGATTCCTCGCCAATATCAAACATTGTTGTCACTGGCCATGACAGCACCCGATACTATCGGCGACAGTGATTACACGAGCAGCAACGACGACCGTCCCAGCAACACGTGAACCTACAGCATCCATGCTACAGAATCCGTAGCCAGCCAGCTAGCTGTATCAACAGACTGTCGTATATTTATTATACAGCGACAACGTACCTGCAACAATGCTACAACAGGCATATTCGCCGGAGCTGCCATCAACGGTGGCACTTTTAAAGGCGAAGGCAACCTTTTTTCATGTCATTTTTAGACAAAATAAGGTTCGTTGACTATCCCAGACATATTTTTCACTGATTTACTGCTTTTCGTAATTTAATTAATTACTCGTAGTCTACTCCGGAAGTGACGTTTTGGGAGGCGAGAATTTCGCGCCAATTTCTTTTCATATAGTCTGCCTGTGAGAGCAGTCGAGTCAGTCATTGTTCTACCTTGGTTGTGATGAGTTCGGTCGTCGTTTGCTTTTGCTTCCGAGTCAGTCAACATGCCACGCTGTTGCTAGGGTATACTCATTATCGTCTCACGTACAGAGGAAGAACTGTCCCACTTGCCCGAGTGTCCCGCGACACACTCCCACTGGAGGGTTATCTGAGCACCAAAACTGCTTAGATCCCGCCGTGTGACTTCCTCGCCACACACCTGGCACCTTCTAAATAGCTCCGATACAAGTCCACATTAAACTTATCAAACTTAGGCTCACCGATCTGTTCATTGGATGACGAATTGTCCTCTTCACTGGGTGTCGAACTGGGCCTGTATTCACTCCCAGTACTCAACATCGCTGCAGGGCTGCTTACAGGCTCGCAATAGGGTACGTTCTGAGGCACGGGTGACATTAGATGAAGTGCCTCCAGTCACTGTATATAGTGGCTACAGCTCGCGAGGCTTCTCGCTTCAAAAACGCACTTCTCGAGGTTGGCGACGGGGCACTGCCGGGAATCAACAGCGACGGTAAAATACCCTTTTTCAGGCGTTGTTTCGCGGGGACCTTCAGCAATTCAGCGTTCATATCTCTGTCGTAATCTGACGGTAGAAAATGCTTGCCACAAACTCGGTAACCCTCCGCTGCTTTGTACGTTGCGTGAACGGGTATCACTGCGTTCTTCACATGAACGAGCTAGCCACGTACGGCGAAGTGTGTCATCCTTCGGAAAGCAACGCAACGTATCCAAAGCACGTGTGAGACGATAATGAGTACATCCCGGCACGCAGCAACAGCGTGGCATGTTGACTGACTTTAAACAAAAGCAAACGACGACCGAACTTATCACAACCGAGGTAGAACAATGACTGACTCGATAGCCCTCAGTGTCAGACTACAATGAAAAGAAATTGGCGCAAAACTCTTGCCTCCCAAAACGTCACTTCCGGAGTAGAGGACGAGAAATTAATCAAATTACGAAAAGCTGTAATTAAGTGAAAAATGTGTCTGGGATAATCAACGAACTTATTTTTGCTAAAAGTGACATGAAAAAAAGGTTGCCTTCGCCTTTAACATCTTCGTGAAAACAGACGACGTGAAGGCTACGCGCTCCGGTCAATGACCTAGTTTCATGAATGGGTGCAGCTACCCGAAGAGGATTTTACAACGTTATAAATATTCTTGTTACTTTTTTATTTTCGAAATGTGATATAAGTTCAATGCACGGTAACTTTCGTTTTCACACTTTTTATCAATTTCAAGTAATAAACAGTTACATTTATTTGTTTTCTTTTGCTATAGTAAGTTAGCAACATAACGCGCACGTACATACTCAACTGGTTGTGATTAGCCACGTAAACAGTCAGGGTGAGGTATTTATAAAATGCCGAAAGAAAACAAAAGAAACTCAAGGATTCGATGCGTATGGGATGAATACAAAACGTACATGTACCTCGAGTGGCGACCGAAGGTCGAGGTCGATACGCGGAATAATATCGAGTGGGACATTATTTCATGTACGCCACGCTCGGTACGTTTTGTGTAATTATATACTGACGTGCAATATATCTTAATTAACTGCATCTGTAAATTCAGTATACAGTATGAGTAAAACTTATTATTTTCATCAAGTAAGTCATTAATAAAAAGAACGCCACCAGTAGCAAGCAAGATAGATTTTCTGTCTTTTTGTATTTCATCATTGTGCCATTAATTCTTTAGAGTACATCATTTGCATCTTTATCAAAAAGGACCGGTTACTTAGAACTTTGTTCCATAATGGATTGGCTACTTCAGTGTGATTTTTAATATAATCATTTTCAAACTTTATAATATTTGACTTTGTAATTCCCGCTTCAAATTCCAGTAATTTCACACATTTTGTTTCAGAGGTATGTATTTCTTTATTCATGAAATTTTATAACCTTGTTAAAAAGAATTATATTAAATATTTTCACTCTCTCTTTCTCATACATGTAAGCTTTAATTGATACACCTCTCTTCACTCTCTCACTTTTATTATTCCAAATAACCTAAAAAAAATTTGCGTTAAATTCATTCATAATAACAATGTCTGATGGAGTAGGCTGAGTTGTCATTAAGTGAATAAATTTTGGCACAATCTAGGTTTTTACCACCGTAACTTTCCCCAAAAAGAGATTTTTCTTCTAGTCCAAATTTTTAAAAGATAATTGATTTCGTCAATCTTCTCATTGTAGTTGATTTCAATCGTTTTTTCTAGGTTAACGCTGAAATTGGTACCTATCAGGTTTGGTGTTAGGCAAATGATTAGTTAACAAGCGCAATCAAAATGGCAAGCCGTTCACGAAAATAAGGGGGCCGGTTATGACGTGCTCCAAATTCGACGAGTTAATATTATTACAGTAAAACAGGTCAATGTAGATGTTGGCGCTTGCAAAAGCTACAAACTTAAAAAGTTCTCGATCTTCGGTATTATGCCTTACGTCTCATGAAAACAAAACTGCATAAGAGATAAGTTCTTATATTGTGTTCATATATAGGCGGATCGGCGGGGGGTCAAAGGGTTACGAACCCCCCCCCCCTTTTTCCCTTGATTTTAGTGATGTCAAATCTAGAATTTTCAAATTGTTGACTTGTACCCCCTTTAAAAAAACCGGCCCCACCCCTTTAAAAATCTTGGATCCGCCACTGTCACAGCAGGTGTGGTACAATGAGAGTGGAAAAATACTGCAAAAAACTAACATGACAATCAGTCTAGCGAACTGATAGAAAAAAGCGTCAAAAAAACTTACAGTTGATGATTCGTATCATGACTAGTACGTCCAAAAGTACTGACGAGAACGGTCGCAACAAATAGAGCATCACCGTACGGCTAACAACTACTAGCGCCATCTGTCCATAAAATCGAAAACTCTGGCAGAGCGGCTACTGAGACGGAAGAATGCAAAAATAATATTAACAAAAACGCTAATAATCAGTGCTGACGTAGTGGGGCGTAGGCGCACAAGGGCGCAGCCAACCATTTTTTACATTATGTATTAAGACGCTTCCTTGCAGTGCAGCTGAACGAGGATTCAGTAAAATGATCTCGGACAGTCAAATCGCAGTGATGTTGGTGCTCTCAAAATTGTAGGAAAATTTATATGGGGGAGCGCGTCGTGAAACAAAGAGATTTTTCCAGTACGTTTGGCCTCAGCCCTGAGTACTCACTGCATGGAATTATTGTCACGTTTTCTTCTTAGGCTTAGAGCAAGTTTTCTGATTCTTTCTGAAAAGTGGGAAAATACCAAACTTTTTAGAAAGGTAATGCGTGGAAATTCGAACCCAGTATAACCACCAGATTTTACTCAAAATTCGATTTGTCTTTTACTTATGCTAGTATTGAGGATATAATCTTGACAAGTTCACAGGACCAAAAGTTGTATTTAATGATAACCGTAGGTAAGTAACACAAATGTTACTGCAGACGCAATCATTCATATTGCCTATGTATATTAAGTATTGTTTCCTGTTGTACTCATTTTCAAGTACCCCCCAGATTGTGAACTTGTCACGTGGTACTGACATTTAAAAGCGTTTTACCCGCCAGTTCCATTCATTCGTATTTCGTATCTGTGTGCAGTGTATGCATCTCATTGTTTTCATCGTCGAGATTGCAGGGTTTCATGATGTAAGTAGTGTTCTTTTGCTTATCGTTATATTCTGGTTTGTGCAATGCATTCTCTCGTGTCCCGTGTTTCAGTAATTTCGCTTTAGTTACTTCGCCGTATTTCGTCCTTTGTGGTTCGTGTCGAGGGTTTGGGCGTTGTTCGCTGCGACCTCGAGATTGCAATTCACAAACCAGTCTGTTTCTAGCTCATATTATCGTAAAAGTTTAGCGTGACTTGATATCTAGTTTGCGTCACGCTCTCACGGGAGAATTGTGTATAAATTAGGTTCGTTTTTGTATATAGTATTTTCATATAAGATTCAGTTTATCTGATATAGCCATCATTTCGTTACTTGTACATTTTCTTCGTTGATGTAAATGACGGTTTTGTATATATTGTCACTGCCCGTGCTTGTATTATATTTCGTAGTAGTGACTCAGGATTTTGTTTATTTCAGTTTACGGGTTTGTCTATGTACTGACGGCACACGAATAAAAGAATTATGCTGTACGTAGAATNGCCTGTGTATATTAAGTATTGTTTCCTGTTGTACTCATTTTCAAGTACCCCCCAGATTGTGAACTTGTCACGTGGTACTGACATTTAAAAGCGTTTTACCCACCAGTTCCATTCATTCGTATTTCGTATTTATCTGTGTGCAGTGTATGCATGTCATTGGTTTCGTCGTCGAGATTGCAGGGTTTTCATGATGTAAGTATTGTTCTTTTGCTTATTGTTATATTCTTGTTTGTGCAATGCATTCTCTCGTGTCCCGTGTAATTTCAGTATTTTCGCTTTATTTAGTTTGCCGTATTTCGTCCTTCGTGGTTCGTGTCGAGGGTTTGGGCGTTGTTCGGTGCAACCTTGAGATTGCAATTCACAAACCAGTCTGTTTCAAGCTCATATTATTGTAAAAGTTTAGCGTGACTTGATATGTAGTTTGCGTCACGGTCTCACGGCAGAATTGTGTATGAATTAGGTTCGTTTTTGTATATAGTATTTTCATATCAGATTCAGTTTATCTGATGTAGCCATTTCGTTACTTGTACATTTTCTTCGTTGATGTAAATAACGGTTTTGTATATATTGTCACTGCCTGTGCTTGTATTATATTTCGTAGTAGTGTCTCAGGGTTTTGTTTATTTCAGTTTACGGGTTTGTCTATGTACTGACGGCACACGAATAAAAGAATTAGGCTGTACNCGAACCTGCCAGACGGCCATTTCCAAGCATCAGGATACCCATAGAGCACTGTGGCACCAAAGATAATTGGTTACCTTTTCATGCCCAAAAAAGCTCTGGGATCCCGGTCTAGAATGGGTCTCGGGGAACAATATCTATTGTTACCAAGGTCGACTGAAGTGTCAGGCTCAGTGTTCGTGCAGTGACCAAATCAATAGTTCATCATGTCGTCTGAAGATGGAGCAGCTGACACCATTAGGTTAAATGACTTGAAGATGCGACAGTCATCGACTCAAGCTGTGGCAACAAGGCAGACGACAAAAATGAAAAAGTTAATGGAAAGTCCAGAGCGCTTGCATCTAGTCAAAGATGAACTGGCTACATTTAGTCATAATATACAGGTTTTTGCAGACGCTTATCAGAGTCATATAGCGTTGATCACAACTGAGTTACAGCGTAAGACAGTGACTCAGAAGTAACACGATCAGATTCAAGTGTTTCATGAATTTTGTGATACTGTACACCAGTGGGTAATGGAAACGGAACATTCGCTTCAACAAAACCTTCACTCAGTATCCGAAGTTTCAGTTAAAGCTTCTTCGCGAGGGACTTCTAGGCGTTCGACAACGTGCTCTAAGAAATCCTCGGAAAGTTCACACGCCCTCAGGTTGAAAGCCGCCATTACAACCGCCGGTTTGGCAGCTGAAAAGGCCGCATTGGAGGAGTCGTTAAAAATGGAGGCCGAGCTAAAAAAGGCCGAAATCGAAGCTAAACGTCACCATTTGTTGTCTGCCCTGAATGTCCGGATCGCCAAAGCAAACGCCGAGGAGGCAGTGCTGAAAGCTGCGTCAAGTACCAATGACTCCGGGTCATGCGTCAAATCAAAAGCATTTAGTTTACCCCAGCAGAGCGTTCCAGGTGCTCAGGTTATGCCACCTACGTCTCTTATTTCTAAACCTGAAAATTCCGATAAAGAATTGACCCGTATGTTATCAACATTACGTCTGCCGCCACCAAATCTCATGACATTTACGGGAGACATCAAGACCTTTTTGACATTCGAGATGGCATTTGATTCGCAAATTGTACCACTGACTTCAACCGACACAGAGCGCTTATACTACTTGGACTCTTACTTAAGAGGCGAAGCAAAGGAACTCGTAGCCGGATGTCTCTTCATGAATCCAGAAGATGGGTCTTTGAATAAGTCGGCTTGGGTGGTCTTGCACGGCGAACTTTGAAACGTGAATACGGTGACCCGTACAAGGTTGCTTCGTCGTTTTTGAATAAACTCCACTCATGGCCTACAATTAATCCAGAAGATTGAAGCGGCATTAAGGGATTTTCAGTTTTTCTAAAACAACGTGAGCACGCCATGTCGAAGATTGAATACTTGTCGGTGTTGAATCACATACCTAATCTTCAAGCAATTGTTCACAAACTTCCATTATATCTGCAAAACAAATGGCGCGACTTTGTGAACAGCGATGAACGACGCAAAAATGTCACGTTTGCCAGACCTGTAAGCTTCATTCAGAAGGCTGCTGAGACTGCCAACGATCCTATTTTCGGGAAGGAAGCTGCGGCAAGACCACCCAAGCCGACTTATTCAAAGACCAGTTTTGCTGCCACCACGGAAACGACGCCATCACGTGAAAGAAAGTCACCAGTGTGCCATTATTGTTTACTGGACCACCACTTAAATGATTGTGATTCGTTTAGACCGTTGTCTATGGATGACAAACGCAAGTTCATAATGGACAAGAAATTATGTTTCGGTTGCCTTCATTATGGTCATGTGTCTAAAGGATGTTCGAATCGTCGCATTTGCGAAAAATGCTTTAAAAGTCACCCTACTACACTTCACGTAGAGAGATCAGCGACGAACGATACAAACAAGTTTGAGTATGGTAAAAATTCGCCAACGACCCCTGACCTTGATTCTGATGCTCTGGCGTCATTGTTACTAGTTGTCTCGGGTCAGCAACGCAAGGTGTCTGCACCACCCACACGAGGTACGCAACCTAAGTCGTTGATCAACTCCTCTTCACACGATCTTCAAACAGCTCAAGTAAGTACCTGCCACACTCTTTCGTTTGACGATTGCAATCAGAAAACACTTCATGAAATTATTCCAGTTCGTGTTAGACAGAAAGGTAATGATACTGAGGTACTGACATACGCATTCTTCGACAATGGTAGCAGTGGATGTTTCATTGCAGATCGTCTTAAAGCTGATTTACATGCTACAGGTCACGAAGTTGCCCTCGATCTCCACACCATGCACGGGCGCAATTATGTGAATACTACGGTTATAAAGGATCTGGAAGTTACTGACATGAATGGCCATAATCCTGTGACGATCCAGAAAGCTTACTCTCGTGCGCAGATACCAGTGGACTCTCGTCATATCCCTACGCCGGAGGTTCTCGAAAAAGTCAGTTATCTTCGTGAAGTTCCTCAAAATATTCCTTCATATAAGGCCAAATATTTCCATTGGTTTGCTTATAGGTTCAAGTTGCCCCTCTGCGCTCCAGCCGTTACAGGTGGTTCTTACNACGAACGATACAAACAAGTTTGAGTATGGTAAACATTCGCCAACGACCCCTGACCTTGATTCTGATGCTCTGACGGCATTGTTACCAGTTGTCTCGGGACAGCAACGCAAGGTGTCTGCACCACCCACACGAGGTACGCAACCTAAGTCGTTGATCAACTCCTCTTCACACGATCTTCAAACAGCTCAAGTAAGTACCTGCCATACTCCTTCGTTTGACGATTGCAATCAGAAAACACTTCATGAAATTATTCCTGTTCGTGTTAGACAGAAAGGTAATGATATTGAGGTACTGACATACGCATTATTCGACAATGGTAGCAGTGGATGTTTCCTTACAGATCGTCTTAAAACTGATTTACATGCTACAGGTCACGAAGTTGCCCTCGATCTCCACACCATGCATGGGCGCAATTATGTGAATACTACGGTTATAAAAGATCTGGAAGTTACTGACATGAATGGCCATAATCCTGTGACGATCTAGAAAGCTTACTCTCGTGCGCAGATACCAGTGGACACTCGTCATATCCCTACGCCGGAGGTTCTCGAAAAAGTCAGTTATCTTCGTGATGTTGCTCAAAATATTCCTCCATTAATGCNTGGAAGTTACTGACATGAACGGCCATAATCCTGTGACGATCCAGAAAGCTTACTCTCGTGCGCAGATACCAGTGGACTCAAGTCATATCCCTACGCCGGAGGTTCTCGAAAAAGTCAGTTATCTTCGTGAAGTTGCTCAAAATATTCCTTCATTAATGCCAAATATTTACATTGGTTTGCTAAGTTGCCCCTCTGCGCTCCAGCCGTTACAGGTGGTTCCTACTGAAGGTGATGGACCATTTGCTGTTCGCTTGCGTCACGGATGGACAGTCAACGGTGTCGTGCATATTTCCGACAATCCTCTTGGTGCCTACATGACGTACTGTAATCGCATTCAAGTTGTTGAATCCTGTTCTGTGAAGGAAATTCCGTTTCTGGATCCTGCAAACGTTATCGACACGCTTGCAATGGACTTCAAGGACTGTATCGCTGGCTCACACCCGAATGAGAAGGGCCACTCTAGAGAGGACTTGGAGTTCATGGATCGTGACAACCAATGCGTGAAGAATGTCGACGGCCACTTTGAGATCCCACTTCCTTTCAGAAACCAGAATCTTGTAATGAATTACAACAGATCACAAGCTGTCCACAGAGCATCATACCAAAGGAAAAAGATGATGGGAGACAGTTTGTGCTACAACGAGTACAAGACATTTATCGACAATCTTTTAACTAAGGGTTATGCAGAGAAAGTGCCAGCTAAGGAAGTTCAAGGTCGCAAAGGTTTTACTTGGTACCTCCCGCACCATGGTGTGTACCATCCGCAGAAGAAAAAGTTGAGGGTGGTGTTCGACTGTGCAGCCAAGTTTCAAGGCACGTCCTTAAACGATCAGTTGATTCAAGGTCCAAATCTTACCAACTCAGTCATCGGTGTTTTGACAAGATTTTGTGGTGGACAAATAGCGTTTTCAGCAGACATCGAGACCATGTTTTACCAAGTAAAGGTACCTGAATGCCAACGAGATTTTCTAAGATTCGTTTGGTGGCCTGACGGCGACTTACAGACCAGATTGGAGGACTACCGAATGACGGTACATCTTTTCGGCGCCGCATCGTCCCCCAGTGTTTTCAACTTCGCCCTCAGAAAAACTGCTGAAAGTTGCGATCCTGAAGTAGCAACCACGATCCGACACAACTTTTACGTTGACGACTGCTTGAAGGCTGTTAACAGTGACGAGCAGGCTATTCGGTTGGTGAAAGATCTTTGCAAAGCGTGCTTCAGTGGAGGGTTCCACTTGACAAAATTCGCCAGCAACAGTCGCGCGCTATTAGACTCCATCCCTGTTGAAGAAAGGTCCAAGGAACTACAAGCTAAAACTTTGGACTACGAATGCTTGCCGACAGAGCGTGCTTTGGGCATTCAATGGAAGATGTCATCAGATTATCTTGGTTTCTCCATAAAGATAAGACCAAAGGACATGACCAGAAGGGCAATCTTATCCACTACTGCTTCGCTTTATGACCCCCTCGGTTTCTTAGCACCATTTGTGCTTCAAGCAAAGAAGCTGTTGCAAGACTTGTGTAAAGAAGACGGTCTACATTGGGATGACGAGATTCCAGAAGTTTACCATGCACGATGGCAGAAGTGGCTTTCTGAATTACCCCGTATGGAGGAAGTTAACATTCGGCGTTGTTACGTGCCACAAGAATTCAGTAACGTCGTTCTTCAGCAGTTGCAGGTGTATTCGGATGCAAGCAGTGACGGTTGCGGGTGTTGTGCTTATTTACGTATTGTCAATGATGATGGTATTGTTAACTGTTCTCTATTGTTAGGTAAAGCCAGGGTCGCGCCTCTCAGACGAATGACGATTCCCAAGCTGGAACTCACAGCCGCTACAGTGTCTGTACAGATTGGGAGAATGCTGTGCAACGAACTCGACCTGGACCCGGCAAAATCGGTCTTCCACACAGATTCTATGACAGTTCTGTATTATGTGCACAGTCGCAGTAATAGGTTCCCGGTTTTCGCCGCCAACAGGGTACAGCAAATATTAGACTTCAGCAACCCTTCACAGTGGAGGTATGTGCGTTCTGAATTTAACCCAGCTGATTGTGCGTCACGCGGTTTAGATGCTGAGAAGTTTCTCTGTCACGATAGTTGGTTTAATGGTCCCAATTTCTTGTTGTCTGGTGACTGTTATTATCCTCAGCCAAGTGCGTTTCCAGTGCCTAGTGATGAAGCTGCCGGTTCTCAGACTTTTGTGAATGCGACAAGTTCTAATGAAAGTGTTAGCGGTTTTCGACGATTGATTGATTATTATTCTAAATGGTTGCCGTTAAAGAAAGCTGTAGCTGTCTTCAGTAGATTTCAGAAATGGTTGGTGCAACGAAAAAGAGATGGAGACTCCAGTGACCAGAGTTGGTTGTCAGCGCCACTTGCGGTTGAGGAGTTGGATGAAGCGGAAACCAGTGTGTTGAAATTTACTCAGAGACAATACTTCAGAGATGATTTTGAAAGGCTCTCAGGTAACGGTAGAGCCAANGTGACCAGAGTTGGTTGTCAGCACCACTTGCGGTTGAGGAGTTGCATGAAGCGGAAGCCAATGTGTTGAAATTTACTTAGAGACAATACTTCAGAGATGATTTTGAAAGGCTCTCAGGTAACGGTAGAGCCAAGAAAAGTACACCGCTGATCGCGCTGGACCCTTTCTCGGACAGAGGTTTGCTACGTGTTGGCGGTCGTCTCGGTAAAGCTTTGCTGGAGGATGGTATGAAGCATCCCATCGTGTTGCCTAGACAGAGTCACGTTACAACGCTTGTTGTTCGCCATTATCATGAGCGCTTGGCTCACGCTGGTCGGAATCATGTTCTTTCAACCTTACGAGAGAAGTTCTGGATTGTTGCCGCCAACGCTGCTGTTCGTAGAGTCATTAACAGATGTGTGACTTGCCGTCGTCTACGTGGTCAAGCATGTGAGCAAAAGATGGTTCTTTTGATTTGTTCTGAAGATTAGTAACTGTGATATCAGGTGTATTTTGTTCGGTTGTCCTCTTTGACTGTNGGTTGGTGCAACGAAAAAGAGATGGAGACTCCAGTGACCAGAGTTGGTTGTCAGCGCCACTTGCGGTTGAGGAGTTGGATGAAGCGGAAGCCAGTGTGTTGAAATTTACTCAGAGACAATACTTCAGAGATGATTTTGAAAGGCTCTCAGGTAACGGTAGAGCCAAGAAAAGTACACCGCTGACCACGCTGGACCTTTTCTTGGACAGAGGTATGTTACGTGTTGGCGGTCGTCTCGGTAAAGCTTTGCTGGAGGATGGTATGAAGCATCCCATCGTATTGCCTAGAAAAGAGTCACGTTACAACGCTTGTTGTTCGCCATTATCACGAGCGCTTGGTTCACGCTGGTCGGAATCATGTTCTTTCAACCTTACGAGAGAAGTTCTGGATTGTTGCCGCCAACGCTGCTGTTCGTAGAGTTATCAACAGATGTGTGACTTGCCGTCGTCTACGTGGTCAAGCATGTGAGTAAAAGATGGCCAATTTGCCTGTTGAACGCACTATTCCAGAAGCACCTTTTACGTACACAGGCACAGATTTGTTCGGTCCGTTCCAAGTTAAAGAAGGTAGAAAGGTGTATTTTGTTCGGTTGTCCTCTTTGATTGTGTCTGCAGTTTCTGATTTTGTTTGGTCAGCGAAGTTTTCTCCGCTTTCTCGGGGGGAGTAATGTTACTGCAGACGCAATCGTTCATNGAGCAAAAGATGGCCAATTTGCCTGTTGAACGCACTATTCCAGAAGCACCTTTTACGTACACAGGCACAGATTTGTTTGGTCCGTTTCAAGTTAAAGAAGGTAGAAAGGTGTATAAGCGTAACTGTGTCATGTTTACTTGTTTCTCTAGCCGGGCCATACATTTAGAAGTGGTTAAAAGCCTTGAGACTGACTGTTTCATTAATGCTTTGCGCCGATTTTTGTCCAGACGAGGGCCAGTTCATACCATCTTCAGTGACAACGGAGCGAACTTCGTGGGAGCCGATCGTGAGTTACGAGCAGCCATAGATGAAATGGACCAGGAACGTATTCAGAAGTACATGTTGACAGAAAATATTGACTGGTCGTTCAACCCGCCAACTGCTAGTAACTTCGGTGGTCTTTGGGAACGTCAATTTCGCACTGTTCGGAAAGTGTTATCATCCACATTGCGCGAATGTGATCGCTTAGTGATGACGTTCTGCATACAGTATTGTGTGAGGCGGAGGCCATAGTGAATTCAAGACCCCTCACAACTGCATCTGGTGACCCCGACGATTTGGATCCGTTATCACCGAGCAACATTCTTACTTTTAAGACACGGATATTGCTCCTTCCACCTGGAAAGTTTCAGCGAGAAGACGTTTATTCACGTAAGCGTTGGAGGCGCGCCCAATACTTGGCGAATCTCTTTTGGACAAGATGGACAAAAGAGTATTTGGCTACATTGCAATGTCGTCGAAAGTGGCAAGTTCCAAGTCGCAATATGAGAGTCAATGATGTTGTACTCATCAAGGAGGAAGGCCTTCCCCGGTGTGACTGGAAGATGGGTCGTGTGACAGACTTAGTGACTGATCAAAATGGTCTCGTAAGGAGCTGTCATGTTAAAACATTGACGTCAACCTTTTGGCGCCCTGTAAATAAATTGGTTCTTTTGATTTGTTCTGAAGATTAGTAACTGGGATATCACGTGTATTTTGTTTGGTTGTCCTCTTTGATTGTGTCTGCAGTTTCTGATTGTGTTTGGTCAGCGAAGTTTGCTTCGCTTTCTCGGGGGGAGTAATGTTACTGCAGACGCAATCATTCATATTGCCTGTGTATATTAAGTATTGTTTCCTGTTGTACTCATTTTCAAGTACCCCCCAGATTGTGAACTTGTCACTTGGTACTGACATTTAAAAGCGTTCTACCCGCCAGTTCCATTCATTCGTATTTCGTATCTGTGTGCAGTGTATGCATGTCATTGGTTTCGTTGTCGAGATTGCAGGGTTTTCATGATGTAAGTATTGTTCTTTTGCTTATCGTTATATTCTGGTTTGTGCAATGCATTCTCTCGTGTCCTGCGTAGTTTCAGTTCAACACAAACATCAGTGAGTGTTTGAATGCAGCAGGTTATGCGTATGCACCAAAAACATTACGATACATACGGAACTTCACGGGGCTGTGCCATTCAGCCATACATTCCAGAACCCTGGGACAATGGAAATCCACGGTGAAGCTGGCCGAGGCATCAGGACTAACCGTGCCTGAAAACAGTGCCATGAAAAATGTTGTGAAATGTGGACTCCAGAAAGCGCTACCAAGCCGCGCGAAAGTCAAGCCAACAATATAAAAAGGCCTGGTACTACCTAAGGGCCAACACGAAACTGTTCGACAAATATGTTTAAAGTACGGAAAACATAGCGTCTACTAGTGCTACTGACCACAGCTATGGACTTAGTTACTAAGTGTATTTTAGTCAAAGCAATAACCAAACGACAACTGGAAAAACGGAACTTAAAAGCTCTTGATAGGATTACCATATTCAGCAGGCATGATTTGTATCCCCAATGACATGTGAATTCCCCATTATTTTTGCAAATTTACCTGGAGTTGTTAATTTTGGGGAGTTCTTAAGAAAGGTGAGAGAATTTTATACAGGAAGGGTTATGAAAGAGGTGGGAAACGTGGTGGGACTGGGACAGCCGCTGGGGCGTGCCATGCAAGTAATAAGACAAGCGATGAGCCTGTACTCTGATATATTTCCCTCGAAATTTAACACAGTGAACACCATATCCCTTCTTATTTACAGGACCTGTCCACAGCTAGCACTGTCCCACACGGTGAGATTTTAAAGAGAGGGTTTGTTTTAGACTATGGGATTCTTGGTTATTTAAGGGTGCTTGAAAGAATGCACTGGCCATGGCAGAGAGAGGGTTGTTCTACCTGTACCTGCAGTTGTTTTTAATTGCACTGCAGCACACTGTTGCTGATGAACATTAAATTGTCATTTGAAATGCATTAATGAGTGTCTAAAGTTAATTGCAAGCACCACATCGAAACCCAGCTGCCGGGCTCCTGTGCCACCAGCTGGTCCAAGTACACAGTCGCACACAATTCTTTGTTCAATTTTTACAAAAAAAAATGAAAAAATATTCAACAAAACCTATTGTTCTCACTTTGATTTGTGGCAGAGAGAAGAATTAGTGCCAAAACTTTGAAATATTTCAAACTTGAAATTTCGCCATTTCTTTTACGGAGGCACAGAACAGTTCTCACTGGGTTTTGTCCAGCAAAACACACATCACTTGATTTGTCACCTTTTCTTCACTCTGTCAAAAACAGGATGCAAAGAATGACCTGTTTTCAATTATTTCACATAAAAAGCCCTGCAGATGAGCACAGAAACTTTATTCTCTCTTGTATTTTTGACCCTTTCATTCCCATTGAAAACCAAGCTAGACTAAGAAAAATAAGGGCAAAAAATGCAAAATTGGCACTTTTCACCTCAAAAACACCACTTCCCTGCCCTATGCACGACTAAAGCCAACATTGGAGTCTGAAAGCAAATTTCGTACCGATTCCGAAAATGTGCTCCAAAAGTACTGTCAACCAACTAGTTTTTTGGCAATTCTTGCTTGTTAGAGGGCTACCTAAAATCACAGCCAATTTCTCAGTCGCTACCCAGCAATGCACAATTGCAGCCGGGGTCCGCCATCTTGAAGAAGAGTGCAGCTACAACCAAGAAAGTGGACTTTTTTATTCACAGCATGTTCACAAATACAAACAAACCACATTCACTGAGCTTACGTGCAAAGCCCACCTACAAAATGCCCCCAAACTTGGCCTACCCCAAAATGTTAATATTTTGGCAGTGCAAATTGGCCGCGGTCGCAGCCGAACTATTCAGTGCGACCTTTCTGACAAGTTGTCGCCATATTGGAGAGTGCTACTAGTCACGTGACACGGCTAATTGCCGTGTAAACGAACGGGGTAGACTTTCCTTTTCAAAGCGCGATACCTAACAACTAAAGGGGCCGAAGAGTGTGATTTTTCCAGAAACATACAAAAACATGTGATGTAGCACTTAAGAGACAGTCCATATAAAAACCAGTAGATTTTCAAAAATCAGTCCATACGTCAAAATTTAAAACAACTTCATTTTTTGTACATGGGTAGGTATCCTAACATAAACCCAAATGCCAAATTTTGTGCACTCAATGACCCCTAATTTCGCCGCTGGAGCATGATAACACAAATTGGCACAATTGGGCATATTAGCCGTCTCAAAAATCGCATGTTTTCAGCAACAAAAATGAGTAACATACAAAATAGATCAAAAGCTATATTTTGGTGGCTGAAATAACCAACGTATACTGTACATAATTCTGTGCCATTTATTAAAATCTGACAGTTTTGTGCTAGACAGGGGAGATAATCTACAGACCACTTTTGGGGCTAATTTTAGTGGCCATTTTTGTGACCTTCTTACTGCCATAAAACACCTTGTGGCCTTATGTGACGTTTTGAATACACAGTTAAAGAGTTAGTCTTAATGATTGAGCAATAAAAAATCTTGCCTCAACTTTGCACCTTAGTGAAAATTGTCTTGCAAAACTGTCTATTTTCATAGTTTGGAAATGACGAGCAGAGTTTACACACCATTTGAATAAAGTTTTAGGCAAGAAGTCTGCTTTAAATAGTTATAGAAGCCAAGTCTAAACTCTTTCAAATGAAAACAAGATGTTTTCCGGGTTTATTTACGCGGCTAGTATCAAACCTGAACCCGATGACCTTTGCCCACTGAGGGAGTCAGTTGACGTTAAGCTTGAGGATATATAAAAAATGTACGTGTAACCTTCTTGTAGTCTTTCATTTCTTTTACATTATCAGGTTAATTTAAACACTCTGTAGAAATTTTAAATGGAAATAAATGGCTTTAAGATTAAACGAGTGAGGATTAATATTTGTAATGACTGGTATTGAAAGAAGCAAGTGCATTTTGAAAAGACAAAATGGCGGACGATGTCGATGGGCCCTCATGTTCCTTTAGAGTTTATTCTGCAAAAAATCCGATCACAAAAGCTTTGTGCTTTAGTGAGTTATGTCAAAGACNATGGAAATAAATGGCTTTAAGATTAAACGAGTGAGGATTAATATTTGTAATGACTGGTTTTGAAAGAAGCAAGTGCATTTTGAAAAGACAAAATGGCGGACGATGTCGATGGGCCTTCATGTTCCTTTAGAGTTTATTCTGCAAAGAATCCGATCACAAAAGCTTTGTGCTTTAGTGAGTTATGTCAAAGACACCACTGAACATTTGAGATACAGGAAACTACCTCACAAAGCAAGGCCTGTGCCAGAGTACGCACTCGTTACTACCCAGAGTCGGTGAATTTCTGACTGAAAAGGACCAGTCATGGAAGAGTCAGGTAATGCTGGATGTTACCACTCTGCTCCTCTCCTCCTGAACGTAGCAGCCTTGTCAAATTCTACCGGCATTTCTGTTTCGAGATATGACATTAGCGAAAGTCAGAATGAAAAGGATCTCTGTGATCGCAAGATTGCTCCACTCAAACAACACGCAAAGTATTTTGTAGCCTGGTTTTGAAAGAAGCATTACTTTCCAGTGGCCGTGTGAAGGGATGTTATGTGTATGCATGTTCAGTCAATGCTACAAAGTCTTTTCCAAAATACTCAGTTCATGGTATAAGCACATTCCCAAATTCCCACTATTCCACCCAAGGAATTCGCGTGTGGAAATCATCCCATGTAGGTGACGATAAGCTCTTACAAATGCTGTGAAAATGGGAAACCTATTTCTCTAAAATACTCTAACATCTCTAGACATGGCGGATTTTCAACACCAAGAGTTAAGGTTGGCATTGTATCTAGTGAAGAGCCTCAACAAAAGTTCCCATGTACCCAGCAAGGTTACTCGAAAATTTTCTCTACAGACGCAGAACTAGGTCAGCATTTGGATGTGGGTAACCACACTGAACATTTACAGAAGGAAACCACGTATGACCACATCGCACGCCAGTGGTCAGAAATGCATTCAGATGCAAGAACCGGAGCGTCATTTGAGGCAGCCTCAGAGTACTATTTGGATGACACGTATGCTGAAGCAATAGGTTAGTCATTGAAAAAAGGTAAAAGGTCAACAAGATTTTCAGCAAAGGTTAAGAACTTTCTGACGAACATATTCGATGAAGGCGATAAGTCAGGTAAAAACGTTCACCCTCGGAAGTGCCAAAATGGAGAAAACATTACGAGAACCCACTGGTAAAGTGTTTACCTGTTATATTAAGTGAATCGCAGATTGGTGGATTTTTTCAGCAATGTTTTTGACGATGCAATTTCTGCTGAAGGTGCTGTTATATCGTCAGATTTACTGAATGAAGTGGTAAATGAGCTCAATGTAGCCTTGTTTTGTAGCATACCAGTCAAAGATGTGTGATATATGAAGTCGAGACCGTTACTTCTTTTTACTTCATGTCTGTCATGAATGAGTCATTAATAAAATTGTCTCTCGTGAATTATTTTCTATTGACTGTGACTGTGTACCTTTTTATACCACTTATGATCACACTGACAGAAATATTCAGCGTTAGGGTGCCCGGTGTGTGGAGGGAACACCAGATTTCTGGCGACTGGTGGCGACTAAAATTTGTAGCAACCAGCAGGAACATTACAATATGAACCCAAAGTTACAATGACTATTGACAAGTTGAAGGATTTTTGCACTGAACACTAGGGGGCCATATCCACCTTGGGTGCCTTCCTTTGCCTGTGGCACGAACAAGGCAGATAGAAAACAAGGCAGGGGTGAGTTCAGTAACACTAGAACCTCTCTGAAATTTATCCAAAACCACGTGTTCTCATTTAAAATGCAGGGCAATATCTCGCGAAGTCTTGAATTATAGCAAGGTCCTCGTGTTACTGCTCTTATTCTAGATGCGTCTTCAGTCTCTACGTAAACAAAAACAGTGCCATCTATCATTTAGAACCACGCATGCCAGTTGATTTACGTTACATATTTTATGTAATAAGCAATAATCATCAATGCCGTTTTCATAGAATGGTAATTAATAATGCTCTCTGACTTTTCTCCAAAATACAAGGTTTTTTATGTCGTGTTTCGCAAGCTAATTATATGTTCCAAGAGCCCCCTGTTGGCAGCAGAGGCAACTGAGAACATGCAAAAGGACGAAGAGCAATTCGTGTAATGCTTCGTACGCAAAAACTACAAGATTTTTTATTTTAGATTATGAACAGGTTAGGAATGACGAAACAAAATATTATAAAGTCAATTTCAGGAAAGGTGCGTTATGGCTGCTACAGAGTGCCAAGTTTGGCCGAAAATGGCTTCAGTGAAAACCTAAAAAATAGCCGTTTTTGCCTCACAAATTCAAAACGTACAAATTTAAAAATGGATTTTGAAAGTTATGTCATTAAATTATTCAGCCATTGCCCTTTCAATTCGTATTATTCATTTGTTTTGTCCTTACCACACATGCTAGTAAAATGCATTCAAACATGCCTACTTCGACGCCCAATTTTGTTGCAAAATGGAGGTACAGGTCATAAAAAGAAAAATAATGAAAGAAAATTCTTAGAAAGAGAGGTTTTTCTACATCTCAACAAAGCAAACTCATGTGCAAAGTTTCAAAAAAATCGGTGATACTGGGTATAGACTCTACCTGTTGGTTTTTATATGGAGTCACTCTTAATGCGTTTTTCAGAGTTAATCAGTCGATTGAGAAAATACCAAACTATTAGGAGATCGCAACCAGTGGCAGATTTTCGAGTGACCTGAGCGGCTGCACGCCTGTCAGTCCACTGCCAACGTTTCATTTTTTCGTTTTTTTCAAGAGAAACCACTAAGATCGAGCGAATTTATCATTTAATTCGTGTCGCTCGATACAAATACATTATATCTAGGAGACGTGCCGCTCACTCGGGACGTACTTTCGTGGTACCCCAATAAAGCCTTTTCACTGAGTGTTGAACAATGACCGCGGGTAACTTTGTAAATTAAAATAGGACCCGGGTCGCTTTTAATGGGGTCTAAATTTAATGTAAACTGCTGTGAAAAATGACCTCATTGGGTTCATATAAATAATTGACAGGGTTTTAAAGTTCATTAGGTCGTTATCTCGTTCCGTGACTTAACCAGACGAACAGCGGTTGTGAGCGATAATCTTAACTTCGATTGTATACTTGGGCGATTTTGGTGATTCAAAAACTTTAAGCATGACCAGTATTTGATGGAGAATTTAGAAATATCATTGGTTTATGTTCAAAAAATTTATAACTTAACTTATTTTTAACACCACAGCCCAGCGAGTCAATAAGATATGATCTTCTTGGAGATTAGAGCAACTATCAAACAAAAGAGAGCTGACCCTCCATCCCTAATTGCCAGAACTTCTGGCAATTAGGGATGGATTAAATCAGTCGTCAGTGTAAGATATTGGCTACAGCGGTCATCCGCCCAACTTGTGATATACAACCTAAACGGGAGAACTCCGTAATGTAAAAATCAAAGAACACTGAATCAATTCCTCTCCTGTGCATCGCTCGGGATTGCCAACGGACAAACATTCTTCTCTCACGCACGGTATTTCTCTCTCACGGATCTGATGTCGCCCCCGATCAAACACCAGGCACTTGTCGGCGTTTTTTAGTATAACCACACCGTGTAATTATGTGCTCAAAATTGTAATTGTTTTCGCTTCAGCCCAGCTTCCCACATTGTATTCCTAGTCGGCCTAATTTCGGCATATATTGAAAAAGCAAGATTTCTCTTGCCGAGCGTTACTCAGGTGACCCCAGGCCTAAACATCCTTGTATCGAACATCGTTACAAGATCGCCAATTGCGGGAATCGTGTCTGCTTATCCCAATCTGCAGTTGCGGAGGAACACAGTGGCGGATTTAGAGGGGGCCAAGACCCCGCTAAAATTCTCCCAGATTCCATTTGACAGTTCGGGGGTGCAAAAGTCCGACGGGCAAATTCCTGGGTAATACATGCGCGCGCACAGGGGGGAGGGGGGCTCAAATGAGCCCCCCCCATTTGACCAAGTGGGCAAAAAGGTCCTTCTTAGCAGAGAAACAAAAGGTCCGAGGAAACGAGACAAAAGACCACAGGAATTCTTCGCGAATGTACAATACATGGAGTTGAACCTAGTACCCCGTTTTTTAGTATTCGTCTTCTTGCTCCAGTAAAAGACCCACATGACCGCGAAATTCAAGCCCCCTCTATATTTTAGGCTGGGTGCGCGCATGTGATCCTCTGCCTTGGCCCCCCTAAATAAAATTTCTGGATCCGCCCTGGAACCGTTGAGTAATGACACAACGGGTTTTCACGGAAGTGAGGTCATTTTTTTCATGGGCTAAAAATTTTTCACAATAAATTTAGACCCTGTGAAAAAACTAGCCGGGGTCAATTTCCACGGGGTCATTATTTAATGCTACACCGGCTCGGTTGGGTATATTTCCACTCGGTTTCATGGGAAATTTTGTATTTTGGGTATAGGTCGGATGCGCAATTCAGTCGCACAGGTTTGATATTTTGGTTACTATACACTTTAGTTTTTGCGCAAGTTTTGAGTCAAAAAACAAAGAGCTCATAAGCAAACAGTGCAAATCCACAAAATTTCCAATATCAACTTAAACATAAGTACAGACTTTGCAAGGATATGTTTGTTTTAATACAAGAGAAGAAATCTGATTTTGCAGTATATATTTCAACAGAGAATACATTATTCACTTAGATGTACTGATTTTGATGGCTAGCGTGTAGGTTCGGGGATGTGATTTTTCAGAACAGGTAAAAATACATATGTTTGTCATTGATACCAAATATTTACTTAAGTACAATTAACAAAAAGCATCAACATTGGATAACAGCAAATTCTGGTCAATAATTATCTTTTAATTGATCTTATATGGTCTCAATCACCAAGACAGATGTGGAAACAACGCATTATCTATCCGCTTAAACTATGGTGGCAGAACATAAAAACCTAGTGGCAGAACCTCTAAACTCCATGGACGAACCAAAAAAACCATGACTCAATGGCAGGACCAAAAATCTTAACTCTTTGGCTGCAAGCATACTGTAACACTGCGAGCCCGCCGATTTTGTGACTGATGCTGTAGGGCACCCAGTGTTTTGCGCCATTTTTGTCCTGTGTAGCACTCGGTCTATGTGATGTTTATGGTCAAATCCATCAAAACACGTCATAAAAATGCTTTAAAGAACTATGGTCCAGCAGAGGGTTTAGGAGATAAAGCGACGAGTGCAAAAAGAGCTGCCACTAGGAAGCGCCACAGTAGTTGGAGTACCATACGAAATCATCGCCAGCCACCTCTTTCCCAGTTGGAACATATATTCCAATTTTCATGATCCTTAGAGTGGTTTGGCTGATAGACAGGGGTACCTCAAGGGTACCGCCTCGATTGTCGAAACCTATAATATAAATCTGTGATAAAAAATCCGTCAATAAACTTCAAATACAGAGGGAAAAGAAAAAAAATGCCACTAAGGGGCACAGCGATAGTCGAAACCGTCCGCAAGTCGTCTTTTCCTGTTGTCATCTTCATATAACATTTTTTAAGGATCCTGTAAGAGGTTTACGGAGAGAATTCTCATTGGTCGGCCACTGGCGGACCTTGTTTTTCATGTGCTCCGAAGAAAACAAATATGATGGACACTCGTGACTGACACAAGGCATCCGTTTAATATTATTTGCGTTTTTTAACTCCGCAATCTTCTGCTTATTAAGACATTGCTCCGGTTCATTAACATATGAAGACTGCTGGACTATGTCGTGCGTTGTTGTACTGTGTGTACTGTCTTGGGTCAATTGACAGTGCAGATGAACGCTACCTGTCTTCCTATTGTCTTTGAGAGTTCCATGCTTAACCCGAAAATAATATAACTGTGGCAGAAACAAGAGAAAGCATATTCCCTTATAATTTTGACAAAAATGTATTTCTACTCAAATACATTTTGTAGCGAAGTGACATTCAACTAACTTGTAATCACAGCGGCCCCAAATGATCATGAATCAGCGCCACTTTTTAATGGCGGAATTTCATATGAGTTTTGTGAGACATTCTGGGAGGAAATAAAACATGAGTGTGTAGAGACTATTATAGCTTCTAAAGAGGCGAATTGTCTAAATCACAGCGACAACGTGCCATCACTTTTATACCCAACAGCAAAAATAGTGAAGAATTTTAATTTGTATTTAATTGGAGACTAATCTCCGTCCTGACTTGTGATTATGAATTGATCACAAAGGCCATATAAAACATGACAAATACAAGGAAAATCTGATTCATACCCCACCAGACGTCATTACACAAAAGGTGTATCGGTCAATGTATTCGATTATTTTAGATGTGATGGAGCATTGTAAACAAAAAATTAAAAGTCAAATTCGATTTTTCATGAAAGCCTAAGATACTTTATATCTAGACATCCTATTATAAACCTTAAAAGCTTTCAATTTGGGACAAAAAGTAATAAGTAAAATAAAAAAAATGTATTATAATATCTCTTCTTGTGCTCTAAATAATAGATTCACCACTTACTATTTTGATTTTGAAAGAAGACTGCGACAGGGATATCAGCAGTCAAGTCTATTATTTGTATTTTGTGCAGAGATCATGTCACACTTCCTAAGAAACAATAATAATTTTTCACGGTTTAAAAATTTGTAATAAGGAAATCAAAATAATGCACTTCGCAGATGACACTATTTTGTTCATCCAAGATGAGAATTTCGGAAAAAAACATGTTTTGCATTTATAAAATTATCTGGAAACTTTTCTGGCCAACAATTAAACCTTGAAAAGTGTGAAGGGTAACATACATTGTGATAAGGATTGGGTTAAAAACTCCATTTCACATGCATTTGTACAAAAAGGCGATAGTTATGTACCAACACACTCACACTTTTCTTCTATTACTCGGCAAGAAAGTGAAAACAAACCTCTGATTTTTAACACTTTTAAACTGAAATTAAACGCCTTTATAAGGTCTACTCTAACAGATACCTCTGGCACAAATTTGAATAAATGGAGAAGTCTGCTCGCATGTCTTTAGTTGTTATCCTAGAAATGTACAGAAATCAACCGTTTTTCTAAGTTTTTGTTTTGTTGATATTTAAATAATTAGGGCATATTGTTGCTACGCGATAGGAATTTTCGTATCGTTTTATTTTTATTTATGTTTGAGTATATATCTATATTGATGTGGTATGTAAGCCTTTAGACTACATGTATTAGCTGTTTCGTCATTAAGCACAGTGTGAACGAGTGTATGAGAGGTGCATGAAGGTCACCCCCCCCCCCTTCTCTTTTCCATGTTAATTTACATTCATTGATCCCTAAATATTGTTTTTACTGCATTTTAAAGGCTAAATCTGAGTCGCCCAACCTCGGACAAGTCTTTCCATAATACGTGGGCAATAAATGTATTAAAAAGCATCACCTCCACCTGAGCCCCAGGGTCGACAGTAGTCGACCGAAGTCGGCAATACTGCCGGAAATGCATTTCTTGTTAATGTTGGGTATGATAGGCTTCTTGAAATTATTATTAGCATTGACCATAACTGTAACACTGCAGAACTCACTGTGTTTTCGTGGTTTGTAAGAAATTGACAATTTCTTTAGTTAGGTTTGAAGCATATTTTTAAATATGCCGTCAATTGTAGTTAAAACTACAATTGACGGCACCTACTTGCAGTGCATTGAAATAGCCCGACGACCCTGGTGGTGCTGACCGAAGACGGCCGTACAGTAGACAAGGGCTTATCTCCTCAGTATATGATAAAAGAAAAAGCGAAGACTCGATGAAAATTTGACAAGTTACTGCTGTAGAGTACAGAATTTGGACGAGAACGAGATCGGTCGCTGCGTCAGTAAGTTATCAAAGTGTCGTTTAGCGGTTCCATCGGTGCAAATCCTTGAGTCACAGAAGGCAGAATCAGAATGGAAAACAACAAGAACAGCCGTACAAATTTCATGTAAAATGACGTAATCACTTGTTCATGGAACAGCCGCTCACTAGGAAAATTAAATTCAAAGGGAACGTCGTAAACGGCTAGAAAAGCAAAAATTAATACGGTGGTTGAATCTTAGCATGAACGATAGGAACACATTAGATGTACTGGACCAGCAAAATCTCTGCGGAGAGTTGCATTCCGTGGCAATGGTGGTTTTTTAAGGAGGTATGAAATGGTTAGAAGGCGAAAAGGTCAGCCTTCCAAAGAGCATATTTCGAGCCCGGTAACAATTAAAGGTCAATCCGAAGATCTTTGAGTTATTGAGGCACGAAGCGTCGCTTGCGGGGAGATGATCTAGCGAATTACAGTGGACCACGTCGCGTTTGATGATGTCGGATGCAAATAACGCTCCAGTGGTGTTACTGGTAAACCTTTTTTACAGCCGCACTGTTTCCTGAAACCTCACACGACAAACTGGTGAATTTTTCCTTAAAGTTCAATTCGTGTACTAGGCTTACTTTGTCGACCAACCGTCGTCTCCGAGCAAATTTAGAGAAACGCAAGATCACGCAAATCCACGCGAGATATCGCCATACACTGTTGAGCACGTATGCCTTGTTCACGTTCGCTGCACTCTCTTGCAACTACGGTGCATGCCTCAGCTGTAACAGTTGCGATCGTTGCACATCAAGTGTACACGAAACTAACCGATCTAAATAGCCGTCTTGGTGATCAACAGTTCCGCATTGTGTGCATCAACGTGTGTCTACTGAGTGAGCTAACTGTACAGTACTAGAACCTATCCACGTTTGTTTGTTTGCATTGGATTAGATCGCGTGAACACGACGGTCGGTAGGCCTATTTCCTCGAACCTGTTTCCTCGATAATTGTCAACGAGGCATTTTCCAAGTTGATGATTTGCACAAAACACGATTTAGAGTCTACTGTATGTTGACGCTTTTGTCTTCAACATATGTGTAGGTACTCACGAGGTATCGTTTTTCAATTTTGAAACCATTCAAGTCTCTATCTCGTGTTTTATCAAACTTAGAATGAAGCAACGTCATTTTAACAACACAACTTCACTGCAAAAAATCCCTGTTGAATATTCACCATCTCTTACAAATATTTGCGTCATATCGTATATCATCGATAGAACTAATCCATTCGCCGCTCTGTCTGTGTTCAACAACATGTGATTGTGGCATTCGCCAAATTAAACAAAGTTTGGTAACCTATAAATTAGTTTTGCCGCTTCGATTTTAGCCAGACCAAACTATATTTTCGTCGTGAAAACAGCAGGCAGGGAAAAACCGGAAATGTTTGCGTACATAAATGTCCATAAACGTTGTATTTTATTTTACGCGTACCATCTGATTTTGCTCCAACCCGTCTATAGCAACGATTGGTTCGTACAGACAGTTGACTGCAGGAACACCGACGCCGTGTTTTCAAGACGTTTTAACATATCCTTATCAGCATGTCTACTGATGTGCTCCACTAAACGACGCACAAACCCCTGGTCCTGCATCGCGGTGAACTACTCTCCGAACCAAAGGCTGTGTGAATTATGCAAACCAAGTTGTAACCATGCCAACCAAATGTCGGCATTGTCACCTGAATGGGCCTATTGGGCAATTCCAGTATTCTGTAAGTGTGAAACTTTTTACCCATTCGTTTGAGATATTGATTCAATACATACGTACAAGTAGGCTAAGTGTTTCGTTAAAATGTCGCTTAGGCTACCCATTGGCTAAACGTTCCCCCAGTCAAGATAATAATTTACCCCAATGCCCTAGACGCGTCTTCATTGGCTTATCCACGCGACTGGTTACATGTATGTGCACCAGTTACTATTATGATTCGTTTTTAGGAATCGGGGATAAACTGTTTAACCTCTTTGACGTTAATAATATGCAGACCACAGTGAAAGAATTTTTTCAAGAATTATTCGGCCATTGACTTATTGATCATGTATGAGTTTGCTGTCCTTTCTAGGAAGTGAAAATTCGTGTTTAGCCATTTTTTCATACTCATCATTCTTACCGTTAAAACCAAACACATCGATGGAGTCTTAAAAATTGTCATAAATTTCTCTCTAAAGTTTTCAAAAAATGACATTCAGATATAGTTTGCAACATATTTGAACATTTATTCACGCCCTTTAAAATGTTTAACTTGTACTGATATCCTTTGTTTCGTACGAGAAACCCCCAAATTTCTAATTTGTACCGCCACAAAGTCCAGTTAGACTTCAAAACGTTCTTTTTAGCATTTCTAGAAAGGAAATATTTATTATAACCAGCAAGATTATCACAAATAAACTTTTTTACATGAAAGATGATTCTCTTTCGAGTCTCGTTGATGAAGCTCATTTTGTCAGGTCTAAAATAATCCGTGTTCTCTGCACAACTTGAATCCAAAGTTTTGGGAATATTTTTTTCCCTTAAATCCCATAACCCACATTTTCTACCAGACTGTATTTTAGGCTTTACGCTACTGTAACGTTTCACTTTGGTCGTTACAAGCTTCATCAAATATCTTATAATTTTCCATTTTTTTCGTAGTAGTTTTCCAACTTCTCCTATTCACAGCAACTGTTGGAGTGTACTCTTTAACTCTGAGATCAAATCGAAAAAAATGCCGAACAAAATTTCTCCAGGACAACTCTTACTATGTTATGATAATTTCCAAACGACGAAAGTTCGCCACCGCCTCAGAAACAGCATGAGGCGCCATTTTTCCGTTGTCCCCCATTCACCTCTTACCCCCTGACATTATGTCTGCCACCTGCGTTACACATTGATTACCGTGACGTAATGCCACGACGTATAACACTTCTCGGATGATCTGTGATTATATGAAAATCGTTGAAGGAATCTGTGTACATTCTTGGACTGTTTAAACGAGTTCTCGTTCGAAACGACTGCTTTACACGTTCTCGGTGTTCACGAACTCTGAAAGTCAATTGATTAACATCGATTTAAATTATAGTAACATTTTTAATTTAGAAACAAATTTTATGCTGAAGCTGCACACGTGGTTCTTCTGGGAAATACCAATCACCATTTTACGTCAGTTAAGTTTGCTAGGTTTTAAGTTTTGAGTTTTTGATAGCAATATAACGTTGTCACTGTACGTCGCCTACATTCATTTAGTGTAACGTGTCAAAATCCAAAAATGGTGGACAAAATTAGATGTCATCTTACGACATGTTTTTTGTAGCCACGTGCGGTGATTGGAAGAGGGCAGGTTGTAATGATTACGGCGAGTATCTTCTAGACAACTGGTCCCAGCAAGATGATCTAATGAGGTTTAAAGTGGAATGCAAAATGAATGCACCGACTGAAGACGCCGTGACCATATTTCACCACGACAGGGAAGAGAAAGCAGACGCGGGGAACTGCGAATGCCCTCTCTGCTGTGTTGTTTCAGTCAGTTACTCACACTCCATTCAACAAATGATGAAAGTTATTGAAAATTCTCATCACTGTACACAGTACGCTTTGTATGAATGCCTTAACTCTGTGCTTGGCGGTGGTCAAAATGGAGGGTTTTACTTTCGTGACGGCATTTTGCAGGACTATTGGGCTGGGGCGACACCTGGTAGCAGGAGCTGTGCTTGTGCATCAAAAAATAAATGCATTGGAAATATGCGGTGCAACTGCGATTACAACGGTTATTACTGGACATCTGATTCGGGGTTGATTACCGATAAGAACGTTCTTCCTGTCTCAAAAATGGCGTTTGGAGATTTGGGACACAATGACGAAAAAGGGATTTAACAGTTGGGGCATCTTAAATGTTATGGTTGAAGGGCTTTTTAAGTTGGGTGCATGTAGGTCCACTGATGATACTGGATTTACACTATATATGTAAAAGGCTTTTTCACACAACAGCATGATCTATTTCCAGTAAATAGGCACCTGGTAATTTACGACATCCCCACATACACACAATAGCAGGAACTAATTCAAAATACAATATAAATAAATTCACAATTGCAGCGTTTCCATTCAATGAATAATATTTGAAGTCGCTAAGGTTCTCAGTATAGCACATTCGCGCGACACTCAGCTTACAGAAAAAGAAGCTATGAAAATAACTTCCGTTCCATTATTTCCCTAATTACATTTCTCAAGAGTGTTTGCTACCTTAAACATTACCACACGATGCCTGTCAAAAGTTATCCACGGCATATTCACAAGGTGTCGAGTAATGTCATATAACCCCCATCTAATGTCATACTGTAAGTGAAATTTGGGAGCAGATTTTCACACTTTTTCAATAAAATGCAAGAAAAATCAAACTAGACTTATTTGTGTGAACAAAAGTTTCCAGAGAGAAGATATTTTAGAATTAAATTTGAACGCCTGATACTTTAAATCGGGTGTCGAAATTAGAGTGTTATTGCTAAATTTTACAAAAATTAATTATTTACATTTTCGTACATCTATTCCACACTATTTTTGAAATCGGAATAATCACGTCAATAATTTTTGAAAGTTTCAGTGAAGACGTGTATAGACTTTTCACATGAAAGATTCGAAACATCAACGCACCTCAGCGAGGTTTTACTAACTACATGTATATGACTAATAGTTCACAGCGGCCTGCTGCATTCGCCTCCCATTCAGTAACGCTAGGACCTAGCTTAAAAGCAAGACTCTGCGAGATTACGCTTGATATTGCCGTGTATTTTAAATAAGAGCACGTGACCTTGACTAGCTTTTGGCTAGGTCCTAGCGTAGGTCCTAGCGTCTACTGAACGCACCGTGCATGGGCGGCCGTCATCGCAAATCACAAATTCCTGTGTACCAACAATCAAATGTCTTAGCCAATGGGCCCGATGCGACCGGCGAAGTCAACCAAGTGCTGGCCTGTGGTATTTTTTCATCTCCAGTCTTAGAACAAATTTGGACACTTATCAAACTACATGTACATGTTCGGAGTTTTTCAATAAAATATTGTTGGGTGTATAAGTCGTGTTACTGTATTTATGGGGCGGAAAAGCGACAATTGGTTTCTGAGTGTGTTTTGCAAATATAAGTTTAGTCCCGGCTAGCTGGTATATTTACGCGACTTTCGAAAAACTACTCGTATTTGCGTAGCAAAGTGTATGTGCGTGTTTGGGTTTGCACAAATTACGTAAAGTCGCGCGATTTTCGGACGGCCCGCCATTTTGGGACAAGAATAAATATTTCCGAAATGAGTTTTTCATAGTCCACGTAATTCGTACAAGGTCCAAAAACTGTTTTTCAATGATCCTCGAATTTCGAACAATGTCATACTAAACATCGGATTTCTGTCCCGCGACTTTCGGACAAGGAACATTTTAAAAACGCTAATTTCGGATCAACGCAACTCTCGTATCATAAAGCGTTCGATGGATGATTACTACTCTATAAGGATTGAATCCGAGAATCGGTATAACGGGCTCTGTAATTTTTACCTTCTCTTGACGATGTCATGACCGTTACTCGATTGTCTTGCGTTTATCTTGTGTTTGGCGCTTTATCTATGAAGAGAATCACCGAGTCCGGCATGACGAAAATATCTGATGAAAATACAAATGGGAAATACACTGAAGGCTGCAACTTTTCGTTGTAGCTTGACATTTGCTCTGGTTTAATTAGACCGTGGTGTTCGACTTCCGACTGTCACATTGAACTTGCACACCTGACACCAACTTGGGTGCTTACGAAACTTTTTATTTTAAAAATGTCCTGGCCTTTGCAAATGCCCTTGTCAGTGGCTAAATTCTCCCATATTGAGAAAGTGCAGTTTTGAAAAGAAGAACCAACACTTGTCGGGGACGTTCTTTGTGCGTCGACAACCCACATTTCTTATTGGGAAAGCCAGTTTTTCAAAAATTAATGGCGCAGACCGTTTGAGTCCCATTGACCAGCAATTATACTGCTATCAAATGACCGAGCCAGCAATGTTGATACTACGACCGCTCATCGAAATAATGTACACCCACGAAATTCGGACACGAGCGGAAATCCAAATTTGGAGGTCCGCCTAATTCGGACACCACAAAAATGATGTTTCGCGAGATTCGTCCAAGAATGAATTTTTTCTATTGGAATTAATTTTGAGTGTCTTTACCGTAATGCAGTTTTAAATTATTTGTGAGATGTTTATCTGTTGCTCGGGTACTTTTTTGCTAATTCAATTCGGTCTGAGCAATGAATGTTATATGTTGTATGAAATAAAATTCAAAAAATGAAAAGTTTAGCTCGTAAAACAATCCAATCCAGTTCTTTGTGTTGCTGACTTTCATTGTACTTAACAGTTGTCCCGCTGTTTGCGGACTATCCCAGTTTTTGAACTTCTTCCCGCCATCTCACCACACCATCAAAATGCCTCGCTTTTTGACATAAGGTGACACTGACATATCATATTCTAAAAATAATTTCCATGCAACATAGCACTATTTTCCCGTTCGACTAAAAAGAAATGTGACATTTCATGCAAAATTTCATGAATTTTAAAATGCTTTTGAGATACAACCAGCGGACGCCACACGGACGGACAGGAATGACGCCATAATGGGCGCATACAAATGAAACAGAAGGAGCATTGTTAGACCACCAACTGATGTTGCAATCCTCAATTTGCCACAGGCCACGCACTCTTTGAAGCACTAATGATATAATGAATTGGAAACTGGGTGCAGCGTCATCTTGGGCAGTCTTGGGCATGAATAGTTCTAAACCATGGAAATGACAGACGACAGACCAGGCGGACGGCGGGCAAATTAACGTAAGGTACAAGACCGCCGTCTCCCATGAGGAGAACAACCGTAGTTTTGCAAGCAATTTAAAATTACGACGGTGAAGAGGGACGAACATTGACGAAAGATAAGTTAGATTGCCATGCTTGACAGAATGGCGAGGTTGGCAGAACATTACTTTTGGCCATTGCAGTCTGCATAGTCATTGTGCTAAAATCAGAATTTAAATTGCATATTATTCTGAACAAACTGAAACAATGACGTGTGCTTACGACACAATGTTACTGAGCCCGTTTACTAGAATTAAGCTCTGGGACATTGCTCTGATGATCCTTTATCGTGCCATAGACACAGGGCGTGCTACTAAAGTTATCTCACAACAGGCTATCAACATCAGATGGCTAAGTGGTATTAGCACGAGTTTTCCTCCAGCATTTACTGGCAGTTGAAGCAATGGCTGTTCATCCTTCGGAAAAAAACCGCAGCTAATAACTTTTCTGCTGGTTATGTTCACCTGTACTGAGCAATGAAAGATCAATAAATCCGCGTTACATCGAAAAACACTAAATAATGATTTAGTCCGCTTACCCATAAAATTGATCTCATTTTGTTCTACTCAGATGACAAGTGATTTTTGGTCTTAAAAAAAGAACTGGTAGTTGTGACGATTGTCATGCAGGTTTATAGCCACTGTGACTTTGTAAAGGAATTTAATCCTTTTTTTATAATGTTTATTACGAAATCTTCGATACAATGAATTATATCTGGGTTAATTTAATCCTTCATCATTACTAGATAGTGTTACTGCTACTACTGGCAATTTTTGTGTATACCTTTCACTGCCATCACTGATGAAAAACTTGACTGCCAAATTATGATTGTATAAATATAACTCATTAAAGCGTTTATCAAGATCTTTTATTTCACGTATAATCTGTGATGTCACCGCAGTGGTAACAGAACAGTAGGCTCTGTTCTTGAACAACCAAATGCATTTCAACTTGGCAAAACCACCAAAGTTACATCGGCTGCAATTTTGCAGTGTAAAGAGTCACCACATACCAAGTAACCAACAGGTCTCTTCAAAAGGTGACCAAGATATCGGAGGTATAAATTAGGGACAAATTCCACACACTCTGGCTATCTGTATGAAACAAGGCATTGATGATTTGAGCATCGACCCTTGGCATACACTGTAGGTTCGCCTGGAAATAACGACAAGACTAAGATCTAAATGTTACCACTGATACACAGTTAGATTATTTTGGTTCAGCGCACACTTCAAACTTTGCCAAAGTGAAGTTAAATTAATTCCTAATACAATACAGTTGTTGGTAAAACCAATAAATAGTGAACACGTCATACATGTACCTTAAGCAAATCACCGACTGGCAATTTAATCAGATCTCAAAATTTTCAAACAAAAGCACAAGGACACGTTAATCTGAAGCGAGAATTATGAGGACACGTTCAACTTTTATGCCTGTAGGTCTCTATTGCTTGGATAATAGTGAATACAATGCCTAAACCCAAGTTAATCTGAAGCGAGAATTATGAGGACATATTCAACTTTTATGCCTGCTCTATTGCTTGGATAATAGTGAATACAATACCTAAATCAGTTACCATCGAAAAAAGAGCCTTGTCAAAAAGCCAACCTTTCAAGTTTGCCCATGCCATAAAAGCTACAGGTTAATGCAAACAAATTTCAAGTTACAGAACAGGTCAACAATATTGCCTACTCTTCTTAGAGAGCACGAACACAAGGAATAGAAATCTGAGTGCAAAGCTACTATTCTGATCAGTACGGTGAACGGTTAACCTATATGAAAAGCGGCAATTTCCAACAAGCGAAGATTCTGAAGCTGTAGTGGTCCCTCCAGTCTCTCTTGTTTGACCTCTCAACAAATCAGGGCTCTCACCTGGGATCCATGGCAGCGTGGTAGTCAAATTTTCAACCAGCATTTTGAGGATTTGACCAGCACTCTCAATTTCTGAATTCCAGTGATGACATTTTTAAGTCGTATCTCTTACAGATGGAATGCTGTCTAGGTCAATTCCACTGTGACAAATACAGTGATATCTGTTTCGGCTGGGTCAATAACCTCTCAAAGAAAAATAAAATAAGAAAGAAGCAACTAAGCCAAAATATCCTGCGTATAAACACAGAACACAGGAAGGACTACATGTAACTTGCCCTATTTCAGAGGTCACCAACAGAGTGTGCTTTGTAGTTTCCAAAACAACAAGCATGGTAGATAAAGGAATAGGGTCTCTGTGAACTCCATTCAAGTCTCGAAACGTAACCAATGACGCCACAAAATTAGAGTAAAAGCTTGTAAGTTTGCTCAAAGCGTGGCAACTTTCGAGTCGATTTCCGAGTGCAGAGATTACACACTAGACCCAGATGAGGGCCTTATAAATAATGGCAGGCACAACAACCTGAAATTGAATGCTCACAAAAATTTAACTGTGGGACACGTAATAATTCTAATAATAATTGTATTTTTTCAAAAATTAGTCGAAACCTACAAAAATAAATCCATAATTGCACATCATTTTTAAGCACACAATGAGAAACAAAAGTCTGTTGCAGAGGCCATATAGCCATCAACACAGAAGGGCATCGACCATCAATGTGGTTTCAAATTACATTAATTTTGTAGAATATCATGGCTTGCACAACAGTTAGGTGCCAACAATAAAAATGCACCCTTTAACACTGATAGTAAAACAAAGTTTTGTCTAAAACGTGAAGCGTATGAATGAATTGAGTGAATTAACAGCCCTTAAGCACCACTTCGCTTTAATATAAAATATTTCAATTCTACATTGCTGCCTAGCATTCACTTATTTCAGCTGAATTACGATAATGTTGAGAAAAATAGCAATACTTGTTGCAAACAAATGAAATTTTTAAAAAATCAGCTGAAGTTTAATAAGGTGGGACAATACTGAGAATTTGTGCAAATTTTTAATCGCACAGTCAATCTTATGTTGCAACATAGTACAACAAAACTGGGCGTGACCAACCACAGTTCTGGCCCCGCCCTCATAGCTTTCTCTGGCTGCTGAACTCTTCAATCTCCTCCCCATCGCTGTCTGTCAAGTGCTCCAGTTCCTCTGTGTTGAGTGGGTCAAAGCCATGATGACGGTTGAAGAGCTTGCCAATGCTGAAGCCACGCCTCTCATCATACTTGTTCACTGTCCAAACGTTGAACTTGCCTGAGGTGAAAACACATGGAATCAAATCGTTTTGTTACAGACTTGGGCCCCAAGGTCCACTCTCTACACCAAAATTGACCAATTGCATAGCACTAAATTTATGTACTCAATCATACAGTGTGATTGGTTGAAGCTGTATTTCACTCCGTAGCTAAAACTGAATTAACGCTAATCACTTTCCTCTCATCAAATTCGGTCTCGTAATATTCCTAAGATTCTATTTTTGTTGCCAACAAAAACAACGTAACTGTGAATACTCAAGCAGATGCTTGAGAGTGCGTCACATGACACACTAGAGAATTACAATGATAGTACATGATCATGTGATATTCTCATCGGGTGTTAAAGAGGCACATTGTGACGGTGTGGCGGGCTGGCAGGAAAACATTTCAAAAAGTGAGATAGTCAAGTCCGCCAAGAGTGGAACGATTGGCAAGTACAACGTACGCTGTCAGCAACACAAAGCATTGGATTGGACTTTTTAAATTAACGAAAAAGTATTATGGGAAACAGGTAAACATTACACAAATGAATTATTATAGAAAAAATGAAAACTAATAAAGTTACACACACAAACTTAGCTATGCAAATACGAGGAGTTTTTCAAAAGTCACGTCAACACACCTGCTAGTAGTAGGCATCAAACTTCTCATTTATCATAGAGAACACTCACAAACCAAATGCCACTTCTTTCTGTGAAACACAGTAACGTGATTTTACACCCCAAAAATGTATTGTTGAAAAACTCCTAGCATGTAGTTTGATAGGTTGTCAACAGAGGTTCTAAGAGTGGAGAGAAAAAAATATCAGACTATTCCTAGTATTCAGCCAGTGCATATACTATCCTAAGTCACTGCAATACTCAGCACCTGTAGGAGACAGTGTGTAGTATAGAGGCGTGGACAGGGAAATGTGACATTTGATTTTAAATTCTGTGTTTGCCCGCGTGCTCAGTGAGTATAATATTAATTGTCTGTTATCACAGTATTCTTGGTGTAAAAGGGTGCGACAATAATGAGAACAACCCCGATGAATAAACTCTCATAAAAATGAGATTAATGAACCCTTTGCAAGAAAACCATGTAACGCCACCAACTCACCAGCTCGCTTCAGTCGAAGAATGACTAATACAATGACAATTAGAACAACAGGTACAATCAGAGCACAGCCAATGATGTATGCCGGTATGCCCCCTTGGTCCACGATCTCATCACCGTTGTCAGGTGAGTCTTCAGCGTCCATTGAGATGCCAGGTTTTCCGTCCAGCTCCTCCTTCTTGGTGGCAACTACAATGTAGAGTGTATGATAAAGGTACATGACAACTACAGAGTGTATGACAGCAGCCACTCAACAGTATTTGAACGTGTCAATTCAGAACATTATGACAGGGTTAAGTGACACTCATTAGAAAGTCCTTGCATTGAGTTGGCATATAGTTACCAACATGAAGAACAAAAAAACTAGACAGTTGAACTCAGTAAAAGCATATTTTGTGAAAGGAGAAAGCGTGATTGTAAAATTGAATTTTAGACGTCCTAGCATTCTGCCACAAGTAAATCTTGACAAGGAGAAAGATGCTGTCATGTAAAACAATCCTGGGATATCTGAATCTACAACATGACAAAATTTGATGACAGAATACTCACGATGAAATCTCAAAAACGCTAGTTAAAAATGTTTGTTTTAATCTTATGGAACTTCGGATTTTTTCATAAAAGTACCAAGCTTCTTATAAAATGCAAATAACGATACACTTAAAATTCTTACTCAACTTTTGGAACACTGTGTGTGAATCATAGAAACTGGAAGTTTCATGGTTAAGTTGACCAGCCATTTCTGTGATATAGCCTGATGGAGTTACCCAAATTTGACATTTTCCAGGCTTACGCATAACCTAAAGGACATCTCATTGATATGCCGTCAGAAAACTTCCTTGAATGTTTCTGCAATTGTTATAACTGCTCCATAAGAAACATTCTTACAGTGAACCATGAACCCTGACAAAGTTGTTGGGGGAATTTTGTAGTTTAAGTTCCTGCTGAAATTGTTCTGTTGGTGAAATTTCCTATAAACATCTCCAACGCATCCTACCTTAACAAAAACACCTGGATGATAATCTGGGACACTAGTTTTGAGAGTGGAATTTTGTTCCAGCAACCTGGAGAAAAAAGAGAATGAAACCACACATAGTCTGCTTGGTGAACCCATATTACCTATAGTTATGTCATCCTTCACTGTTTTGAACCTCCACACTTTGTTTGGGCCAATTTCAGCAACATAAACATTCCTTCCAAGTTTGTCCACTGCAACGTCATGAGGACGATGGAACTTCTGAAATGGAAGATAAAAATTAGACAGCAATGATCTGGTATTCTACCGCATTCGTGTAAGACTGTAAATTCCGTTTGATTTCTCTTCACGGCAAGACCGCACTTCGCGGCTAGTGTTCACACTCCCTCTTTACTTTTCCAAATGGTTGATATCGAAATGAGAAAGAAAAGTGCAGCACAGCAAACAGCTTATTCTAACTTATTCAACTGCAATGAAGTGGGAAGGTGGGGTGGGAAGGTGGGGTGGGAATGTAAGGTGGGAAGGTGGGGTGGGAAGGT
>NMRA01000188.1:294920-329344 GCA_002633005.1 Phoronis australis | reverse complement strand
GGAAGGTGCGGTGGGAAGGTGGGGTGGAAAGGTGGGGTGGGAAGGTGGGGTGGGGGGAGCGAGGCAGAGGATCAACACCGATACACAACAAAAACAATGCAAACCGCTACAAATACATAGATATCAAATAAGCACAGAACTGAAGACCTTGAAACAGGCTCAACCCGAACCACAACATGAAGGAGTTAAGTTTACGTCTAAGCAATCATTTTTATCAGAAAACAATCGGTCATTGTTGTGTCTGTGTGTGTAAAGTAGCAATACATTACCTCCTTGGGTTCAAATGTGGACAGAATCTCTCCAGTAGAGTTCATGGCAAGGCAGAAGCCTCTTGGTTTATTAGGTCCTGTGACAACATGCAACACTCCACCTGCAAAACAAAACATATTGACACAGACTTACAACAATGTACAACTTGACTATTTACAATGTGGGTAGCCCATCAGATCTCACTGCTTTCCATGGTGGCCCTCAGTAAAAACATACAAAGACAGTAAGACAAACAAACAGAATTACAAAATGAAAGTTAGACAGGATTTAAATAATCAATATTTCATAATACAACAAGGTTTGGGGCACACCAGGGTCATCAGAATTGGTTGCTTTCCATGGTAACATGCGATGCTCCACCTGACATTCTTTACAAAGATCAAAACAAAAGCTCAGGCAGATATTCAGGATAATAACTTCATCATTGCGCAGATGGGGTTTTCTGGGCTCAGAAAGAACTCACGATTCGTTATTGATTGAGAAAATGTTCGACGAATAAAACAGCTCGGCGTGACAACCCAAATTGTTAAGTATGATAACAAATAATCATAAGCGTGTCAGTTCATTCCAAGAATAAATGCAATTTACAGACTAACTTGAGAAAAAATACAAAACATTGATAATGGTAAGTAGACTATAAAATCAAATTTTTGTAATAAAAGGAAGGCCTGCAGCTGCTTCAGATAACACAAATACATTTTTGTATAATTGGTCTATTGCCTTTGATTTAGAAATAAAAAATAGACAAGTTTGATTTGATGTGATAAAAACACAAGATTGGGGGATTCATTGTGAAAAAAAAAATTAAAAACAAGTGGTGGCTACAATCCTTACCGAAGCTGTTGCTATGAGCGATGGCGTACACTGAATCACCAAACTCTGGTCGGTGCAGCTGATACTTGAACTTGCCATTGAGGTCGAAGCACTGAATGCGAGCATTCTCACGGTCGGCCACACACACGGTGTCACCAGCCTCATCCAGTGCCAGACCGTGGGGCAGGTTGAACGAGCCAGCGGGAGGGAAACCATCTTCTGGAAAACAGCAGGTGGAAGCCAATGATGACAACGAACGACTAATGATAGTGGAATTATTTATGTCCTACATTAAAATTTAAGAGTTGACACATTAATATTTTTTAAAATCATATCAAACTTTTTTTAGCCTACTAAAATATTAGCTACCACACATTAGCACACTTAGTCACTGTGATGGACAAGGGTGTCAGAGGGTCAGACTCTACTGGATGAATACTTGTTGCGGAGAATGGATCCCCCTTATGTCACATCTCGAAATTTTCAAAAAATGTCACAGGGAAGTCTCATTTGTCACGGCGTTTTTACCTGTGTGCATGCATGTCATATCAACTTTGCTTTTGTCACATGTGCCAGACCCAATATTTGATGACGTCCATAATTTTACAATTTATGAAAACAGGAACCACTACTTGATGCATCACAAAATAACTGCAAACCCAACAAAACAATAACAGCCTATTTGGCTCAGAAAATTTATTACCTTTTGTCACAGAATTCCCAAAATATCACAAAATGTCACAAAATTTCAGGTAAACAAGTTTTGTCACAGAATGTCACAATGTCACAGGGAATCCATGCTCTGTTACTCCAGACACCACTTGGTAAATATGGTACTACCTCGCGTGCATCCTAGTGACCTGAATTCTACTTACTCTCTTCCTGGTTGTTTTTGTTGAACCCCCACTGAGTAATGACCGTGCCGTTCTTGGAGAACTTCACGACCCTCGTGTTGCAGTAGCCGTCCGACACGAAAAAATCACCGTTTTTCAGTACCGCGACATCTGTTGGCTTGCAAAAGTGATGCTCGTCATTGCCAGGGACAAATTTCTCTCCAAGAGTCAGATCTGGCTTACCGCTGCCCTTTGGAAACCTGAACACCTGGACAGAGCATACCAAGGTCAGAATCAGCCACAAACACAATATGAGTGGACTTTAGGGTAAAAATTCTCCACCAGTTTAGGACTCCCACGATTAGGACATTGAATTATGGGTAATTTTAACATTCATCATATTTCTCAAATATCAACAATGTATTTTCTATCAGAAGAGTTTGAAAATGGACACAGCAGTTCATTAAATCGTCGGACATATTACAACAATCACATTCATTAGTTCCACCAAAACTAGAAATACCTCAAACTATAACAATTAACTTATAAACATAATAAGGTTGGGACAAAACTTGTGCCAGCAGGTAACCTGAACTACATGACACAAGAGGCAGTTGAAATTGAGGTCCAGTCAACTGAAATAACTGCAAAAAATTAATTTACCTGGTGCATAGCCACATCTGTGACCCAGAGGTTGTCATCGCAGTCAATGGTAAGACCATGTGGCATGTAGAACATGTTGTCTCCACCTTTCTCCACCAGATGGCCTTCGGAGTCAACAGAGACCAGAGTCTTCTGTTTGATTGGCCCGTCCTTGATCTTCAGGTAATTGTTGCGCATGTCAAACGATCTAGGAAAAAGGAACAGAGAGAAAATTCAATAGTTGGAACACAATATGGATTGAAACAATCAATGGCAATTGCCAACAACAGACATAATATGTTTCACAATCTGTAAAAAATCTGGAACTTGCGTCTTCAATACAAAAGAAATTCAAAGTTACTGTTCATTTTTGGTAGATTCCAAAATGAAACTTCACATGAACCTTTTCATCAAAAAAAACAACAAAATTTTGTAGAATTTTTTGTTACTTAATTGTTCAATCTTACGCAAAAGTTTTGACACAGTTACCACAAATTGATTTCGACAGAATTAGTCAAGTCTCTTGCTAAGTAGTACGTTTAAACTTGTTTTATTTCAGGTGAAAAATTATGGAATTTTCAAAGTTCTGAGTAATGCGAGCTTTTTAAGTTTCACCTGGCAGAAACATTCAAAGAAGGTCGTGGCATAACTAACAGAAACTGATAACATTGCACATTTGCAGAGGTATGATCATGTGAAGAGAGACAAGTGGCCATTTTAACGACACTTGTGCAATTTTCAATTATTCTTGTAGCGAACCTTCTAGAAACAGAGGTCTACGTATGTGTCAACAAACCCACTGGGCCTAAAATCTCAGGGACAGCTTGGAGGATCTACCGTGACGTCGACATTTTCTGTTTGTTGCTTTTGGATTGAATTTTGGGGAGCATTTTAATGTGCATGATTTTGCATAATTTCACATGTTACCTCTCTTACACATAGACTCATGATTGGTCTAAACGAATCAGCAAACAAATCAATCCCGACTAATGTTTAGGGATATGTATCGTATCCGCAGGCACAATATGCGAAATTCCTTCCGTCATACACTTGACATGGTCATTGACATCAGTTTTGATTGGCTGCTCAGTATTGTCCTTGCATAAGCGTTTGAACGCAATGAGTTTGACTCAGTTTTAATGGGTCGACTGGCCGGAGTGAAGCAATATGGTGCATTAATGGAAATGTTCATGTACCAACGACGCCCGTCCAAGAATTATCCGTGAGCATACTGTTTGATAACAACATTATTTCCTAAGTCGTCCCCTTATTTTGCACAAGATTGTCATTTTCCATGTTTCAAAGGCAGTCTCCTTTGCTACAAATACTGGAAATCTTACTGAGTAAAGTTCTGTGATATCTACACAGTGCAAACCATACTAGTAATAGAGAAAAATTTTATTTTAGGGAGAAAATTTGACAACACAGAATTCCACTTGTCAGCCGTATTTTATACCCGTTAAGGGATTACTAATCAAGCAAGAGTGCGCGCGTGCGTTCACATAGTACTTACGATCCGTCCCAAACAATAGGCCCGCGGTGAAACAGGTACACCAGGCCGCTAGAGTCTGTATCTATGCCAGCCACTTGACCAAGTTTCAATCCTTGGGGTAATTTAGGCCAGTTCTTTACTGCAGTCATATCTGAGGAGAATGATTGGCAACTTTGGATAGTGGTGATTACGTGAGTCTAATACACTGGATATCAATGGAAAATCTTAATAACAGACCACTTTTGACTTTAATTATAATAAAATACAATAAAGTCCCTGTTAAACACAGTCATTGACTTGACAAGCACCAAGTGTACCCCAACAAAAAATATTTTGACTCCAGACCAAATGCCTAATTAAACTGAAAAATTCTACCAGGCTTGAGACATGGCAGAAGATTCATTTCTCTGAGGCAACTATCAACACGTTAACAGAACAAACAACTTAATGACTAACACTCAATACATTAATGGTGACATTTTTGTCAAAAAGACTATATAGAATTCAATGAACACCACAAGCTCGAATGTTATTTTAAGTACTAGATAAAGATCCGAGTTTTCCAAAAACAACTGCTGCATCATGTGAATTCAAACTACAAATTATTGATACAAACTTAAGGTAAACACCCAAGGAGCTGGCTGAGAAAAGAAACAAGATCTACAATGGATCAGTCACGCTGTCAAAGATACAGCTTAACAGCTGCAGTGGCTCAACTCAAAACAACACAAAACGAAGCACACACAATTAGAAACATCAGAACTGGAGCATGAAGTTAATAAATAGTACAACGTACCTCAAGTTTTCAAAAATTTTGAAGAAAATTCTTCATGTCAAAAATCTGTGCATTTTCAATCAAAGTAAAACTCTCAGGATAACTTTCGGTGTGTTGTTATTCGCCTGTTTTCGTCCTGTTTTCACCAGAACTTCGACAAAGCTAGACGTAGACGGAGTTTCAATCATGCTACACTTAATTTTGTGAAAATCAAAAAAGCAGCCTTAGGCTAAATTAAATACAACTTTTGAATAAATTGCTCGGTTTGCTGCTGGTGATGAACACAAGCACAGCTCACAGCTCAAGTACATCTACTGGAGATTTAGAAAAGACATTTATCAACTGTGAGTGTCATTTAACTAAGCTAACACATGATAATGTTTCAATAGCGCGCACACACACAGTGACCAGGGCCTAAAACAGTCTCATCAAAGATCCCCTCTGGTAATCCATTTCCTAACACATCTACGTACTAGCTCATAAACTTAACACTTAGAACTTAATAAACATAAGTTAGAACTTACATATAAACAAAATAACAGCATTCTATAGTTCAACTGAGTTCAATTCAACTTCAATATCGTTAGTTAAGACTCACAAATCCCAACTAATAATTAACTAATAATTAACTAATAATTAACACTGCATAACACTAAACATCTGTCAAAGAAACTAATCTCTTTATTTAGAAGACTTCTGCTCAATATCTTTATTATCGAGAAGAGAAGCGATTTCTGGGTTCACATGAGTAACATGCTTGTGATCACGCCCAGCACAAAAACTAAGCTGATGTGACTTGCCAACTTATTGCGACTGGGGTATCATGTGAAATTTGGTTTTACACTCCACATGACTGCTTCAGAAAAATAATTAAATCCCACTTAAGCTAAAATGCAGGCCTGACAATATACACATCACTGCAAGTTACTGAGACAATTTCTGTAGATCATTTCTAGACTGTAATGCACTCATCATTACTTTACATGGATTGCAAAGTGAGAGAGAGCAAGACATGATTTTTGGCTTTAGTAGTTCCTTTTTACAAAACTGACACCAGGTGTCAGTAAACACCAAACAACCTGTTCTTCCTCAGCCAGATATCATGCGATAAGAGTTAGGCACAAGATGAGAACAGTTTTGTTACAGTCAGAGGTTTACATTAAAAGTTAATTCTCTACAGAGGTTTTATAACAGCTCTATTAAGCAACACACGTGCAATTCTATAGACTGAGCACAGACTACACTGGTTTGGTAGGCAACACAAACGAATGTAAACAGCAAATCGACTAAAACCGATTCAGAAATGGTTTGAAGCGACGAATAAAATAGGATTAAGAAACAAAAGAAGATAACAAAATGCATTTTCAAAAACATTTGACAAAACCTTTTCTTCAAAAAAACAAGGCACAGTTCTGAAAAAATGTTTTGTTGAATTTTCCCACAAAACAGCACTGACTGCTCTTCCTCAAACTTGCTTTTATAATTTACGAGTGATAACATGGCGAGTATCCGAATACTTGTGAATTACGAGATTTTGTCAATATTTTGAAACTACTCCACAGTGTAGAAAAAAGGGTCAACAGTCACAACAGCCAGTGAGGTGGATCACAGTTGAACGAGTGCGCATGCCTGCGTCATGTAAAAGAGACAAGTCTGAAAATTGGGAGGAACCCAGAGGCACATTGCAGAGAAAAAAACTTTTGAGGCCACTAGAACTGCAGTGTGGGCATTGCAATTACTTTGGCCGACGAATGCACAAAAATGATGCAAACACACGCAGTCGTATACTTTGCAAATGGAAAATAAAGAACGATTTTTATCCAATCGAATAGTCATTCAATAGGTCCCATTATGATATTCTTAAGAAAAATCTGATGGGGCGTACATACAAGTAATATCGTTAATCATTATATCATCCCTAAGCTATGTGGTGAGACATCACAGATGGCCACATTATTTGTACTTCTCTGCCTACAGATGTCACTGCAAAATTGTGACAGCAGCATTCTTCACACAAATAACATCATGCCTATAATGGCCATGACATTCTAATGTCTTAGAAAAACTGGTTTTACGTGATAATAGAAAACAGACAGAAATAGAAATTTTGAAAAAGAGTTACACATCCGTGTATATGTAAAATGTGTTAATTTTTGTTAAAAGGTGGGGTCAGCAGTCTACCATAGTCCCAATATTTGTGATTTTTATTCGCTATTACGAATATAATACACCAACGCTCGTTTTTCAGCGAATGTGTTCAAGTAGGTGGCAATATTCCTTTTGTGGTTTTGAGGAACAATAAGTCATCAGCGGTGAAAAAAGCAATGGCAATACCTAGATCACTTTATGTTCATTGTGACTTCACAGTAGTAGAACTAAACTTGATAATTTAAAAAACAGAAGAAACAGAATTTTAAACTTGATAAAAAGGTTAACTTTGTTTTTGAAAATGGAAAATTGGAATCTCAACTTTCTCCACTAATGCCAAGAACAAAATAATTGGAGACCATTTAGAATATCAAACATGTGACTAATACGCAATTTCTTGGAACATCTGACAAAAATGCAAATTAAACGTGTCAGTTAGTTGTATCAATGACACAGGCATGGCAGAGCAATCATCCCACTGCAACCTTCCAATTCACAGACTTACTATGCGGCTTTCGCACAGGAGACGTCGACTTCACATGACCACCACCATCACTACCACCACCACCAACACCACCACCACCAGATGGAGCAACAGGATTGGCCATCTGTTCAGCCATCATTCTGTTTCCCTTGGCGATGCCACTCGTGACACCAGATGGCTCTCCATCTGTTGACACCGGATGCGATGGCTTGGGTTTCTTCCGCAGGGAAATGCCTTTCTTTGGCAATATCGAGTGACTCCTAACACCATCTGCTGGCCTGAAACCATTGTGTTCAATTGCCTCTCCATTCATCTGTGAGGGGCGTTTAGGCTGATTATCATGCACATTCAGCTCTGCTTCGCTGTCGCTATGGACACCCTGCTCACCATCCTCATCGTCTTCGGGGGGTGACTCCAATACAGGTCCACTGTGCTCCCCCCGATACTCATGGTCGCTGTACCGTCCAGACCATGTTGGGGGTCGCACTCGCCGTTCATCAGTCTCTCCGTCCGGCCTACTGCGTCCGACATGCGTGTCATCTCCGTCCTCCCTTGCATTGTATGGCCTCGATTGCATGCTCGGTGCCAAGTGGTGCGCTCGGTTGCGCTGATTTTCAACATTGTGGTAGTAATAATACCCCTCATCATCTGGTGGTCTTCTGGCGCGGCTTGATGCACCTCTGTACCCGCTAAGTCCACCACTGTCACTAGCGCCACCTGCATACTTACTGCTGTAATGACGTGACCTACGCTTGATTCTGAAATGCTTCTTAGCCAAGAGAGCCTTATATTTACCTAACAAGCTACTGTCGTCCGTCTTCACTTTGCCACCAGTAACATGGCCTACATTGTGGGCATCAACACCGCCACCATCATGATCACCACCACCACCGCCATGATGGTGGTGATGGTGCTTCAAGAGTGGGTTGGGTGGCAGTGGAGTGTCCGATCCAGCCGGGAACTTGTACGAGCCCTTCAGGCGGTCACCCCAGCAGTCGTAGAACGTCTTGCCCTTGTCAGCGTCCGTATAGTACATCACGTAAAAGTTACACATCTCATCGTTGTGAGTTGCACTGGAAACAAGTAACACATGGAAACACTAAAGATTGGATTGCCTTCATATTGACACTGGTCACTCACGAGACAATGACTACCACAAAAAATTGCACTAAACAAGGACTAAGAGTGTTTTTATTAACAGTTCAGTATATATTTACCGTCATGACTGAACCTTTAGTCTTAACTTAAATGTGACTAATCTTCTAACAAACTAATGAGTGACGGCTATAATGTGACTAGACTGCCTTTAGAATATTTGAGCGACTGACATTTGTAAAAATTCATTACTTACCCCATTTTAGTATCCCTGTTGCGACCAATAGAGTTGTATGTGCACCGTGCAGCCTAAAAGTTATTAAGCAACAATGCAAGACTTTATTAAGTGCACTTTCATACATAGCACAGTAGGCAACACATCCAACTGTATATACAGTGCAGCCACTGAATTATTAGACTCTCTCCGGTGTCTCTCCGGTCTAGCTTTTTATACCCAGCAATGTAGCTCTCAATAAAATTATCATATGTTCAGTCCATTAAAAGACAACCGAGACAAGGCGTACGTTCTGGTGACACAAGAACCAGTAGCAAAAATGCAAGATCAAGCAAGACTTCAAGATACACAAGTGACCCATGTGTTGACAATAACGACAAGATACCAATAAGATGGACAACCAGACCAGTCATTACATTTAACCATTACAGTCATTTCCAAGACAACCAGACCAGTCAGTACATTTAACCATTACAGTCATTTCCAAGACAACCAGACCAGTCATTACATTTAACCATTACAGTCATTTCCAAGACAACCAGACCAGTCATTACATTTAACCATTACAGTCATTTCCAAGACAACCAGACCAGTCATTACATTTAACCATTACAGCCATTTCCAAGATGACCAATATTAACAATATGTCATCATGCCGTTTCAGAAAAACAAACTGGCGAGATTAAAGAAGTCGTTAGTGCACATACCAGGTAGTCTCCTGGCAGGATCCTGTAGGAGCCCTGTACTGGGTAGAAAGCCTGGGGCAGCTGAGGGTCACCTTTACCAATCAGGTGCCAGCCCGAGGCGTTGAATTGGTATCCCGTAATGACAACACCTAGCGAGGATAAGAATACGTAGAAACAGAATCAATAACTATCACCAGTTATAGTTACAGGCACTTTGTGTAAGCTCGATAAGACGGGGAAAGGCAAAACATTCAATGTACCTAGTTACAGGAGTGTGAATACCAGAGGAAAAAGTGTTGACAACAAATTATTGGATTTCAATTACGTTTAAATCCGTCATGGGAATTACCGAAACACGAATCATAGAACCAATGAAAGCTTTGAGACTGGCACGTGACTTTAAAGCTCCACACAATGGTAACTAGGTCAAGTAGAGATTGTACAGGTCAAACTGAAATAAATCAAATTAGCTGTGAAGCTATGCCACAGATGGCGCTGCTTGGGGTTCAAGAATAGAATTAAGGTAGGTTTCCTCTAAGTACATGTATGTAGTACACACATCCAAACGGGAGTAATTCTGCAGTCAAAAACAGGACTGGTGCATTTCATCAACTTAAAAGTTTATAACTTATTTATTGTAACTATCCGTCAGTGAATAACCACTTATTTTATAACAACATTTTATTGACCAAGATGCAAAATACGTGCACGTTTAATATCGATCCTTGAAAATTTAAGAATGTTCAGGCAGGTATTTATAACAAGACTGGCCTCGGATACGCTGTAATCATTGAACAATAATTACCTAACGTGTGGGCATGTGTCCGGAAGGCAAACGGGTATATAGCGGTACTGCCAGGAAATGGGCAGGAGATATCGCCATGGACAACTGTCAATCAAAACAACGAAATTAATAGTACACTGTCATGACACTGCGATACATTATGACTGAAGTTCAAGTTTAAAAGGGTTTCAAAACACTTTGTAAAAAACTGATATGTCACTCGTAGAAAAAAAGTTCAACCACTCCGCCTATATAAATGCACCATACAATATATCCTCTGTGTATTAAAACTTAAACTTGGAGGTTATGTAGCACTTTATCCACAAATCTGTGCATTAATTCAACTATCTACAAAACTATTCAATAAAAGCATTTCTGAAAATAAAAAGCACGCTGAATTAATTGGGTCACATGACTTCTTTTCTGTAAATTTTAGAAAATAAACAAACTTAAGGTACATTTTAGAGCAAGACAGCATTAATATCAAGACCAGGTTTCCTTTGAAGATATAAGTGGTCAAGATGATACTTTTTTAATTTAAATTTTCCTAAAATCAAAACAGTCCTAATTTGGATAAGCCCTCGAGCAAAAGTGAAGCATTTTAAAAACAACATATGCTTATTGCATTTTGAAGGAGCGTGAATAGAGCATAATACTTCATATGAATCTGATCAGCAACTTGTGAGATTTAATGTTCTGAAGTAAGCCAAATTTGCCAATTTTTAGGGTCCTACAGAGCCTTTAAGTCCCAAAGCTAGCATAACTTGGCATTGACCAGTCTTACACTAACTGTTAGCACTACCCGCTTGAGAGATCCTACACTAACTGTTAGCACTACCTCCGTAAGAGATCCTATTTTCCTTGTAATTGTGTGATAAATCATTGTGTTGATACGTAAGCAAGAATTATAAGTCATCATACACGTCATATATTGGTCCCATCACGGCACCTATAGTCTGAAAAGATTACCGGTGAGGGCAGAGATCTTTTCAAACGAAACTAAAGGCAAATATGATGCAACCAACATATGGCATGCTTGAAGACTAATAATAATTCTTGCTTATCCCATTTTGCTGTTTGTTTAAATGTAGAAAATCGCTCTAATTAGATCGTTCTTCAACTTTCTATACACATACTAGCCAGAGGTTAACATTGGTGACTAATGCTGGACCACCTACCTTTAGTCTGACCAGGAATGGTGAACCAGCTAAGACCCATCAGCAGTACCCCAGCCAGGTAATGGGGCCTGAATGAAAAGTGAAGCACACGATGATCATACATGAATTCTATTGGTGTGACCAGCTGGCCAATCAGCTACCCCAGCTTCCAAAGTAATCGCACACAAGTGACAAGGTGTGCATCTACCTTGATTGAGGGCCCACTTAAATTGTGAATTTTTTGAAACAGGATTGGAAGCCCGTACAGAATTTAGAAACGTGCATATAACACTTGAATTAATCATTAGATGTTAACACACACACATCGAAATTACGATTGCATGAAGAAATTTATCTGCACGAATGATATGGCGAATGTAACTGCATGGAAATCAAGACCTTGCATTTTTCACCTAGTGGGGAACTCTTGAACTAAGGCATTCACTTGGCTCATTGAGTGTGGCGTCTGGGTCACTAATTATAATCTGTGAGTACAAGATGGCGGACAAAGTATTTTGCCCACATACTGGCGAATTTCTTTTAATTTATGTACCATTTTACAGAATCTGTGAATTTTTTTATGACTCTGGCTCTTCAGCTCTGCTTCAGCTGATGTATTGGCTAGGGGTGAGCGTGAAGCTGAACATGGGTGGCAAAAACGAAATTTTTGAGAAATTAAACAGTAGATTGGGAAAACGTTCAGAAAGGCACATTGATGTCAGACTTCAAGTGGAAGAGACAATGAAAAGATCGATGGACTGTAGACAGCAATTGGTAACAAGGTTACCAGAGTAGGTTCTGTTGAGACTGATCATTATTCAATAGCAATTACAGAGCTGTGTATTTTGAAGAGTTTGAATTCTGATGAAACGGACAATCACAAACACGCTAGCACTTTTAAGGTAGTTTTTTGGCATATAATTTGGGAGTGTTCGGTTAAAGCTCAGCGTCGGCAATGCCTGGACATATACAGTAAGTATAAATGAAACAACAAGACATCTTCAAGATGATCCAAGTTGCCCCAGCAGGAGCACAGAGTCAGCAGCAATCATGGATAGCTAAGATCTTGCAGACACTTCACCTACCATGACACAAGGGGGCATTGCGACTTGCTTCCCATCACTTCTGCCTTGACCCACAGGTGGCAGTTTGTGCTTTGTGTGGACACTCTGCTAATCAGGAGCAAGAAGCCCTGTAGCCCTGTAAGACTCGGGTTGGGTACCAGTTCCCATGATTGCCAGTACTACACCGGTATTGAAATAAAAATTATTCAGTTCCAAAATGGATTCCTTACAAAATAAAAGGATGACTGACTTCATATTTTCAGGCTTCACTCAACTATGAGGTGACACACGCCCAGCCTGAAGAACAGCCCAAGTGCTGTTCCAGTTTGCATTGTGGTCACTGCCTCGTTCTACAGGTCACTCAGTAAATAGAAGGCTGATGAAACCAGGTTTTCGAAAGCAGGAAACTAGGTATTTTAAAAAATAAATACCAAACGAAGTTGTGAATATTCCTCTTACTTTTGCAATATTGCAAAGTAAATGTATTGTATTCGGTATCTTACTGATTTTCCAATACTGACACCAAACCTTATTTAGAACAGGTTTAGATGGACACGTTAGAAACTACAACAGGCAATGACATCTGCACTCAGTCTATGTAAATACACTCCCCAGACACTTGCAACCTACATCCCAGCTTACAGGGGGGTCTCTAAACCCCTACAGTTATCAATTTCATGATTCACAAGCGAAATGTTTCAAGTTTCACAAATGATCACGACCGATTTTCGTTCCTTCCCTGGTTGCCATGCCCACATTGCCAACTGGTGACTTGAGTAGTTAAGGAACATTTATGAGATTGATTTAACGAGAGTAAAAAGCCGAATTCAATTTTTGCTTTTAGCCAACTAAACAAGGCAAAATGCAGCTTGAAGACCTTGAGTGAGAGACCCAGGACAAACACGTGACGTAAAATGTTGACAGATTACTTTGTTCTGAAATCCATGTCAGATGCAATGACATTAGCTGGTCACCTGACTGAAGAAATTTTCTGAAATTCATATAACTTCTTCAGTCAGGGTCTTCTTGAAAACACATTGCTTTGAACTAGAGTACATGAGGTGTTTAATTAGAGAATGACATGGTGTCAACAGTTTCATCTTACTCATATATAAAGCACCCCACATAAAGAGGTTCTAATAAATTATATAACTCACCTTTTATCAGTCACGTATAACCTGACGCCTGAGTGGTCGGGTGGCTCAGTTTCTGTAATGAAGAATGAACATTATTAGAACAATACAGTACATGCCAAAAACTAGACAAAATGACCTGGAAACCTGTCAAGGCAGCTGGGTGGGGTGGAAGAAACCTGTTAGGGCAGCCGGGTGGAAGAAAAAATGTCAGAGCAGTTGGGTGGAAGAAAAATGTTAGGGCAGGTGAGTGGAAGAAACTTGTCAGGGNCAGGGCAGTTGGGTGGAAGAAAAATGTTAGGGCAGGTGAGTGGAAGAAACCTGTCAGGGCAGCCGGGTGGAAGAAAAATGTCAGGGCAGCCGAGTGGAAGAAAAATGTCAGGGCAGCTGGGTGGAAGAAAAAGGTCAGAGATGTCAGGAGGAACAAGGTCAGAGCAGCCAGGAGGAACAAACCTGTCAGGGCTGCCAGGTAGGTGGAACATGTCAGGGTAGCCAGATGGAAGCGGAGTTCAATGTCAGAGTTGTCTCCCCTCATAACACAGAGTGAGGGGGAATAAACAGGAAAGTTAGTAAAGTGGATAATTAGTTAGTCACTCCGTAATTAGTAAGTCACTCCGTTATTGGAATTTTGCTGCCATAACAGTCATAACCGGTCAATTTTGCTGTGAACACAATTAGTCCTCATGACGGCAAAGCCTTATTTTGTGTGATGTCTTTTGTCCTGTAAAGCATCCTGAGATAATAACACTTAATGGACCATATCCAATTTAATAATTTTGAGTTACAGGGACATAATTGATTTTATGGATGAAAAACGCATTTCTAGGGCTCATTGTCGGGCGTGACAGACTTTTTAAAATATTAGCTTTGACCAGAGCTACAAAACAATAAATCTGTTGCACTTTTGAGATATAAAAAGAGCAGTTCTCTCTACTGTCCACTACGGTACACATTTGTGGAAATCAAGGTCGATGACTTTAGTAGCTAACTACCTTAAAATATTGTCACTGTCAATTATCAAAATGCGAGTTAGCTAAACAGCATACCGCCATACAAATTAATATGCCAAGCAGGGGTAGCTAAATCTTCAAGGTGGCTTCCTCACTATACCTAAATGTGACCTCTAGAAAATACAATTTTTATGAGACTGACCTTGTAACTAATTATCATATTATTGTCATGGTTACAAGCAGGGACCATCATAGTAACGTCCAATAACAACACTTTCTTACGTGTAACAGTTTCTTTACAGTTAAGAAAAGACTCTGTTACAAGTCTTGATTACTTCAAAAATCTTGTCTCCACTTCTGAAACTCCAGCATCTAAATTGGTGTGGCACCAGTGGAAGCAAGTGTTGAATTAACGCATATTAGGCGTAATGGCATTGTAGTTACACAGAGGTACTTACTACTGAAGACTCGGGCATAGTGAACTTGAAGTACAAGGTGTCGAGCTTTTGAGCTGCTTCCAATATGGAAACCAACATCTGGAATATGCGACCAATAAATCGTTACGAATAAACAGTAAACAACATTACGTACTGCTGTGTCATTACAGTCCTTAATTTTGCACTTAAAAGCGCTGGAAATGAAAAATAAAGTTCGAAACATATTGTCGATAGCAAGCCAAAGCTTCAGACATGTGCAGCTTTAAAATCTGACCACTCAGAGATCTGCGGCTCAGTTAAGATAGGGTATGCTACTTTGGAAATTCAGCATGGATCGATTCTCTGGGAATCGGGTTGATGTACAGTTACGTAAATTTTGTAGCGATGGCTATGACGATGAGAATTTCATCGTTTTGCTTTGCAGTAAATAATAATATTTAAGAGGAGGAATAAGTGAACAATTATCTGTACAGTCAGTAGTGGCACCTATTGGAGATTTCGTTTACTATTTAGGAAGTCATATGAGGTGTATCCACAACATTACAGCCAGCAATTTTCCAAACAAAGCAGATTTTCCACACATACAAGACCATATGTCATTCTAAACGCTACATTTTAGCAAGTCAATGATGTGCCTAGAGGGACAAGCCGTTACCTTTAGGGACTCGGGTAGGTTCAGCGTTTCTGGCCCATGCAAAAAGTATCACAGAATTGGCACACGGAGTTCCGCATTTCCTGAAAAGGCACATGAAAGCTTGGACATTGGTAAGCAGCAAACAGGACACCTCAACCAAGCGACCTTTTTAAAATTTCATAAAAATCAACCACGCACAATTAATTGTGGAATAGGTAGTTACCCGACAGCCTCTAGGTAACATGCAGAATATTGAATTTTTTATTTAAACTGAGAAATCAAGTACGTATTGTAAATCTAGTTGATCAGTTCATCAGAAAGTTTCTGTGTTTGAATGACCACGTCGTCCTGATACCGCAATTGTTGCATAAATTTCTGCGAGTGTTGGATTCGACCATCACATCACGCATTAGACAGCCAAGGAGTTGGAGTAACCATAAAAAGGTCTATGAGAGAAGCCCAATTGGATCTTAACTGGACACTGGGAAAGCACCGACACCCATGCAGAGCATTACTGCAATTAGGTGCACCATAGGGATGCCCTGACAGCCATGCTTTAGCCTCGATTCCACCAGTAGCCAAAACAATAACAATTTTCCTACATGATGCTACCAGTAGAGGTCAGCACCCGTTTACCTCTTGGTACATTGGTAGGCCGGGCATTTTTGGCCCACGCATACAAAATCTGGTCTCCACCACTACATGGGCCAACTGTAGTGCACTCCCTGGAAACAAATGCTTTATAAACAACATGTAGCAATGCAACTTCAGGACTTGTATTACTTAACAAGACTTCAATTTTAGTGCGTAAAGCTGGAAAAAAATGCAGAAGGCCACAGCATGGCAAAACTGTGCACAATACAGTTATGAATGCACAGACACATGACAACTTTGCAACATGTAAATCGGACAACAACGTTTACACAAAAAATCAAGCAAAGTGATCGATCTTCACATCGATAGTATAAAACCACTGCTTTCATGAAACCGTCAAATGAAGCAATGGAGTTCAGTGCCCAGCTATAAGGAGACAATATTCAGGGTTTTAGGGTTTTAACATTAAAATTGATCACTTGATATGAACAAATTTTTCTAAGCATGTGAATCAAAATAACGCACAGGCACGCACAAAGGCCCACATGTCTTACTCTAAAAATGATCATTATGTTCAGTTATTTTGCGCTTGTGCTAAAGCATCACATATAGGCACAGGTATGTGACTCGTAAGTGCGGCTTTTATTCACTATTAGCAGAACGTACGAGTTAAATCAGTGACAAACCTGCCTTCCATTCACAACAAACAACTTAGGTCAATCACTTTTAAGTGATTAGTTTTGATTTGTTGAATAATCAAATTGGAGAAGACACGAAGACTTGGAAAGAAGTGACTCCTTCTGGTCAGGCTCTACAAGCCAGCTTGTCACGACCTGTCATTTTAGGTGCCAGGCAAGGTCAGGTTCTCCAAGCTACCTTGTCATGTGTCATTTTATGTGCTAAGGTCAGGCTCTACAAGCCAGTTAGTCACAATGTGTCATTTTATGTGACAAGGTCAGGCTCTAGAACCTAGCTTGTTACAACGTGTCAATTTATGTATCAAGTACAGCCTCAACAATAATCAACTGCCACAACGTGTCAATTTATGTATCAAGTACAGCCTCAACAATAATCAACTGCCACTTTTTACAAACCCTGTAAAAACTACTCATCTGCATAAAATACAAATCAGAAACAATCCCATAATGCCAAGTGGTCTAAATCAGATGTTTGCTTCCTGGACGGAATGCAGGCTTCTACTAGATTTGTTAGTATTGAAAATGTGTGAATGTCTAATGAAATAAGAAATACACATTCAATCACATGCTATTTTAAAAACTTCCTCCCGTTTGGTTTAATCATGTTTCATAGATACCAAACAGACATGACTTTGAGCCCAATTGTTGACATGTCATGTCAGACCCTATGCTGTACCTTTTAACTTAAGCTAATAAGTACTTAGATCCTTATCAACTGGACTTAACCAAACAGTTACAAAACTATAGATTTGATTAAAACCTTGGCCACTAAAAGTTTACACTTTCTGAAAGTAGAAAGTCTGTCGTGTGGTCCATGTCTTTTTAGTAAAATTTAACAAACAAGAAAGGTTCATCCAAAGCAAAACAACAGTATCAACATTTGTCCAAGTTTCTTTGCACATGAATTGTTTTAGAAGTTTCATCTTGAACATTTAATTTATTATTGCAGTTTTCTAAATTATTTCACTTCCATTTTAGTTATCAAAATTTGCAAAGTCAAGTTATTTTTTGAAATTCATCCTGGTACGGGAATTGGGGATAGTTAGGCCTATAAAAGATATTTAACCCAGCCGCAGAGCGTCTAAAGCCGCGCACCGTACCAGTGACTGCTGGCAACTCATCGGAGACTCAACTTTAACATCCTTCGCCGCAGAGATAACAACTCTTGGGCTGTCTCCGGTGAGTCCATTCTTTGTTGAATGATGTTTAGATAAAAAAGTCCTATTTTTGCCAACACCCATGCCAAACAATTGCTAACATTGTAGAGAACAGTTCATAATGTAAAGTACCTGAAAGTTTCATATAAATTCCATCAGTCAGTTCCGAAATATGATATTCCGAAGTTTGTCCCATTTGGGCATTTCTCGAGGGTCCCTCATAAATAATTAAATCCCCTGGTCGCATCAGCTTTTCAACAGCACCTGTGGCGACAAGAGTGAGGGCCTATTTTGAGCTCAGGCCCAAGCTGTGGCTTAGTAAGCTAAACGGATAATCTTACCACATTTTTTCGTCTCCTCCGGGCGATGCGCAACCAAAGAGTATCATGTGATGGGCGGTGTTAGCCTCGGCCTCAGCCTCAAACTGGGTCACATAGAGGTCTTCCTTGCTAACGTCTATTGATGTGCATACGTAGTAGTCCTCCTGTGAAGCAAGCACAGGTAATCAAGAACACTGTCTTACTAATAGCATTTAGAGTCAAAGACCATTTTCGTCAGCTATTGTATTTGGGTTGCTAAGGAAACGTTTTCAGAAATTCTGTATAAGTCTTGTGACAAATTTTGGTATATTAATTTTATTGTCTCTGCATAGTTAATGAATACAAACAATCGCTCATGTTTTAAATGTATATGAAATTACCTGCATCTAATTACCTTGCACATAATTCATTTCCATTTTTTCCTTTTCATTTTTAAAGGCTTTGCAACATATCAAATGTTCAAGATTTCTCTGTTTTGCGGCAAACATAACATGCTAAGAACGAACAACCAGGCCATGTCCTATATAATTGATGACTTATCGTACTATGCAACCTAAATCAGCCCACATGTTTTGGCTAAAATTGCAAATTCAACGAAAATAACACCTGACAATTAGCACGTAGTCACAGCAACCCTATCCGTCTAGCAGGCGGGATTCAGAAAATAGGCTCAGGTTGACAAGGTTTCCTGGGAAACCCCATCTGCATTGATAACGCAACTGTATTGGGTCCTTGTAATTGCACACCAATTCAACATGCCTACATTGCCTGATGTAAGCATTTCCTTGGTGCAGCTGCTCATATTTAAAAATAAATTTAAGTCCTTTAATTCCATAAATTGAGTCCTAAACTGGAGTAGTTTCTGAAAATTACCTAATGAAATGAAAGTCTCCTGTCGAAAAATAGCCAATAGTTCAGAGTGCAAATTTTTAGATTAGGTACGGAGGTCAACACTTCATGTTTGAAAGGTGTAGTCAACATAGTTGTTTTGTCATACCTCACACAGAAAGTACATTCACACTCCATCTATTGATTTCCACCATTTTCGAAATTTTAAAAAGCAAGCGCCAGTCAAAACACGATTCTCTTTGATTTACACGAAATTTCCCTTCAGTTGCTTCCTTAATCACAGTAAAATCTCACCAATTCCAGGCCAAAATTCACATTTTTTTTCATTTTTCAAAGATTCTATCACAGTCACAAATGCCCATATTTTCTCACTTAGACATTGTTCGATGTTGGTTTCTTTAAGGAACATTAAAAAGATCAAGCTCATATTTGATGTGATCGCTTACGAAAAACGATATCAATTCATTTTTATGATTATAACAACATTTCCTTCTCTGACATTAAGCATCCTAAATCGGTCAGACCTTTCTGCATTACACTAAGAAGATAGATGGACTTCAACAAAAATTACTGCTCCACTGTTTGAAATCATTCTTAAGATAGCTTTATAAAATGTGCTTTGATGTAATGAGACGGCAACACCATGTCTAAACTCTCGGTCTACGGTATTTACACCTATCTCTAGTCTATTTACGAGGCACGACATTTCAGTCGACCACTTCTCCAACCATCTTCAGGTGTTAAAACTGTGCCACTCTTCCACATGCCTGTAATCGTTTTTCTAAGTACACTTTAACACCTGAAGACAGCCGTTTACTTTTCCGACCATTTCCCCAGCCATCTTCTGGACTTTGCAACCTTAAAGCTTTACATTAAACATAGCTGGAGAAATGACTAACCCAAATGTTGTGCCAAGTAAAACGTCATTATGGTTTGCGGATACACACCAATAGACTTTAGAAATGATATCATTAAAGCTAAGTACTACAATTAATCTTTTCATGCATGGCAAACACTCCCTCTTTAAAACAAAAAAAAACATACATTTTGCCTCTAATCACCAAAGTCGCTTACACCTGGATATAACCAGGTAATGAATAGGTAATCACCAGCAACTCATCGTTTATTTAATGCAAAGCACTTGTTTAAGTTTTATGGTGATTTCTATTCAATTTGTCAGATCCTAACAATTTAGAACATCATATGACAGACAAACAAAATTTTATTTTCCAATTTTTCCCACAAAACTGAAGATATTTTGAAAATCTGTGGGCACTCATGGCACTGTTTGAAGCCCTAAAAAAATGAAAACTGGCAATTCGACAATTATTTTTGTCTGAAATTGGTAACACTTCACTTTGTAAAGCATGAGTGTTGAACACTGAAACTATAGCAACCACCATTAATCATCAAGTTCTAGCCACAAAATTAATATATGTTTACAGAAAATACTGAATTTATGTGGTGCATGAATCTTGCATTTATTTTACTAATGAATGATTTGCTTGAGATACAAGACCTGACTGCCATTTCTCAAATATGATGTTCCCAAGTTTTCAAAATTTGGTCATTTTTCGAGTTTCCTCCATAACCTGACAAAGGGTTTGGGTTGATATGCAGCCAACCCAGGCTTGAAGACACTGACGCAGAGGGTATGCACAGTATTTCCCTGCAGCGTTTGAGCCAGGTGACGTATAATGAGCACTTTAGTCTCAACTCTGACTTGAAATGGACGGGAAAATGCACGTTTTTGCAGGAAAAGTCATGCAGAAGTTCATTGTACCAAAAACTCCTGTTGGCATGGTAACAATCTCCATAAAATTTCCAAGATAAGGCCATCCACTGTCCACCATGAACATGTTAGGAAAGACAACAGGACAGGCCCAATTTTGGTTGTCAACAATATTGTGGTAGAATGAGATCTCCAGCACTAAGCGCACCTTCCTCTGCCCATAGACCCTATTCACGCCGACAGGAGGCGCGTTCCAAAACGAGGCTCGCTACGATAGCTCTGGTGGTTTATCCGCGTAGTTGTACTCCGCGTTGCTCGAACAGCTAGAAAAAATACGGACACTCTGTTTTACAATCCCTAAGGATGTTGGGATTCGGAAGCGTTGGGTCCTTGCCATACGCCACGACGAAGGAAAATATGTCCGTGTAAAATTTATAACTGTTTTCGAATCATAATTTGTCGCATCTCGGACTGGATGCCGACATAGCAACGAGGACCGGAGAATCTTCGGCCAGCCAGGCTGTGTTTTCATGACTATGGGTTGAAGCACGATGCTTTTTTCTTTACAAAAAGGACAGGGCCCCCAATCCCTCAATTTTGGGGCCAAATATCGGTCCTATTCCCTCTCAAAAATATTGAAAAATTACGCGAAATTACCGGCCACGAGGCTAAAAATCCCCTTTGTGATTGAAAATTTCTCTCCAACGTTTCAAATCACCTGTGACCACAGAGGTGACAATTTGAAAAAGTACAAAATCATAGGCGGATTTAGGGGGGGGGGACAGGAGCCCTGCCCTCCCCTTGACTGCCGCAAGCAAAATAAACCAGCAAAACGTGAAGCGGGAGGAAACTTGTACTGAGATCGAGCTAGGACCGGTAGCGGACGAGGGGGGAAAAACCCGTTCCGTTTTATTTTTTTTAGTCCAACGACAGATTTCCTGAGCAGAAGGTATACATCCTCGGCGCCCGCAACTTCGGGGCCGCCTGCCTGCATACAATCGGGACTTTGCCTGCTTCTCCGAGGATGTCGGCCCCCCCTCACTAGGCCTATATGGTATTTTAGATCAGTCACTGAAAATGCTACTTGAGACAGAGCTATGAGAGCTTGCAACAGAGCGGGGTGCTATTGATGGTGATCGGGAGGTCAGTAGAGTTTTCACTGACCCGTCACTCGGCGAAACGTTCCCCTCTCAGAAGGCCGCACACACACGAGGCACCTTTCCTCTCAGATATGAACGAGGCCTCTGAAGAAACATGATAACTATGCTTGTTCCAGGGAGGATCCAGGACTTTGAGTTGGGGGGGGCAAGGCAGAGTATTAGCCAGGATTTTGCCCGTCAGAAATTCGCGCTCCTGAACTGCCAAATGGAATCTGGGAGAATTTTAGGGGAGGGCTGGGGCATAGCCCCTTGGCTCCCCTCTAAATCCGCCCCTGTGTTCTGTCCAGTTAACTGAAATTGAGCTCTAAAACGAGGTTATGCATTGGATGAAAGAATTAGGTGTTTTAATTTTAAAATTCAGCTTGGTCGAGATTGATATTTGAAAAATATAACACACGAAATAGACGTAATTATTAAAACCAAGAAAGCAGAATTGATGGTCATATAATTTTTATTTTCAATTGCGAGCCTAGTTTTTTATCGTAATCAAAATATATATTTAATAACATCACGTATTATTTCAGATCAATGACAAATCAACTGTTAGTCCCGGTAGTGCTATGCTTGAAGCAAATAGGCCTACTCTTGATCAACAAATTAAACTACATGAGACTAATTGCACACGACAGCAAAATGCCATGAGCCACCACTGTCCGATATATCTTCAACTCGTCAACAATACGACCAAATGACCTGGTTCGTGTAGAAAGCATTTTTATCAAGAATTTATTGGAAGAAACGTAACCCTGCATTCAGTATGATACCTAATCCGTAACACTACGATCGCCGCAATTTGGTCATGTTTACTTTTCATGTTTCAAACCTAGTTTTCCAGAAAAACCTATATCCTTTCGTCAGACAACTCTTTGGTGCATTGACTTGTTCTTTTACTGTATTTTTCTACGTCTCTGTGGTTAATTATCGACACATTTTTTAAGATTTAATATTCAGGTTGGACTCCAAAGACTGGCCATTTAACTCACGCAATGTAAATTTCCGCTTTGTTTATCGCAGTGAGCCTCGCTTTGGATTTTAATGTCCGCCGCATGAATAGAGTCTATTACAAAGTGTTTCAGGCTCATAGCACAGGCCTGATGATTAGCCAACAGACATTCTTTGATAAAGTGGTGACATAATAACATGAGGGCTAGATGGCAACAGAGTACTTGGCACACAAGTGTCATCAATAGTGCACTAGTGATTTGGAATGTACTTGAGGCCCTCGTATTTTACATTTGTTTTTATTCTATAATTCTGCTACCAAATAACCGCAACAGATTCTAGGAAGTCCAACATTGCAGAACATTATGTGAATGAAAGAAATCACCTTTAGTCTTTGTCCACAACCGGCTTTGAAGTTAGGAGAAGTGAAAGTCACTGCCATGCTCTCGTAGAAATAAAGCGACTTACCACGGATGTTTACTGAACTTGCAAATTCTGAGGTGTCACACTTACCACCAATGGCTTAGCACCAGGCATGCGAATATCTATTGTCTTTTCTCCATCCACGGTTTCAAAGTGAGGCTTGGGTTCTATGTAGTTGCTCCCACCCAGGAAAAACGACAGGGTAAAGTCTAACATAAAAAACAATACAAAACATAGCGTCCTTGTCATCTCCATTGTCACAGCTGTCATTCAACTTGGTCCTGGTTACAGAAGTTGGTCCCTTTTATTCCTATGACAGCATCGCGTTGACGTATATTGCACAAGGTTTGTTAAGTCCAAGAGGTACTCTGTAACAGAGATGAACAGATTAGACACGGCACGCAATATACTGGTCATAAGGTCAAAAGTTTTAAATACTATGCTTGAGATGTTCCAAAATTGCAGCCATCGCAACATTTAATCCACTACTACTTAAGGCGCTAACCCGTGATGAGACCAGTGGCAGTTGTGCAATTCAGAATCGAGGACGTAAGGGACAAACAGTGCACCCCCCACCAGTCGACACCTCCTCGGTGCCTGCTCGGTTGACAAGGCTCCGTGGTGCAGCCTCGGTCGGTAGCTGTGAGTCCCGCCCCCCCCTCCCCTCTTTCAGGTTAACAGTTGCCTGGCACCCCTCCCCCCAATGTCCCTGCGATTCGCTGAAAGGAAAAAATTCTCAACTCACTACTATTCCTCAGCTGATGGCTTCAAAATTAACCAATTTCTCCAAACTTAAATCAGCCGAAAATAGCATCAATGAAGAACAATCATTGGCCAAAGAATCATGGGTTCTCCTTCAACTTATTTACAATGAGGTCTTCAATTACAAATCTGATGAGGCAGGCATTCACAAAGATATTGCCAGCACATTTAATTTTAAAAAGAAGTTTCCAACATATAAAATAGTACGAGCAAAGTCGACCATAGCTTTCAAAAGTGGAAATTTCAATGGTGGAGGTTAAGCCCGGCCACACTGGAAGACCCTTGAGTCAGGTTTCTAGCTCTTCAACTAGTCAATGATTTTATTTAACAAAAACAGAAATGGTTTCAGGTGACCAGTGCAATGGGCCCACAGGCGTGACCTGTGCACATCTGGCACAACATGTAACAGACCCCCTGCAACTAATTTTTTAAGCCGGAAGTGCATTGCAAGCGGATGGATACAGCAGATTTCCTACTAAATTTCACGATGGGAGCAAACCATTAATTGGACACAATTTCTCGTTACCAAGGAAATATGGCAGACATATGAATCACTAATAACATGCCCTATTTTCCTGTCTATGAAACTCTAACAGCTGAACATAATTTATTGACTTATTGTTTAACATTGATCTTATTTTAAAATAATACATTGTCCTACAGGTGAAAATAAATCATAGTTCTCTAGTATCATTGTCCACATACAATATGTAAGTTTCCCAGATGTTCATGTGCAGAAATCATCAAACAGCAAAGTGGGATATCAAAATGTTGTTTTCAGACCCAGTATACTAACTTTACAAACTCCCACAGCTATTCCACATGCCTTATATCACCTCAAGAATATTAGAGGAATGTGGTGTTTGTGGGCTGAGCATCCAGACAACAGTTTAGTATACATATGTCTGATGTCATCAACATCTTATCTCCCTCTATGTACATAAACAGTAAAGCACAAGTCAGCAGGTACAGGAAGTATGGATTGGATGATGGGGGTAAATCCTCACTTATTTAGCATACGATGTCTTGGCAGATGAAATTGCATTTCGTCAAATTTCTTCACAGAAACAACGATTAAGAAAATTTGAGTCTATAACTAGCCTAGTTTGTAATGAAGTGATGTCATGAAACAACATTTGGTGAAATTTTCTAATTTTAAATTTGAAATAAATCAAACTTTGTCATTTTTTCCATTTTTCAATTTTGGCGATTATTTTTGTGGAAAACTACCGTACATCTCAACTAAAGATGCTTCTCTGTTGATTTCGACAATGTCAAGTCGTGATTTGGACAACAACCATATTTACACGAGGCGCAAATGACACGCGGCCCCGACACGGAACAGCTGATCGAGTTGAAGTGTGTGTATAAACATGACTGACACGGAGCAAGTTGATACTGCGGCCACCATTTTTGACACCAGTTTGAGAGGTAGAGCAAATAGCACTCGATCAGTTGCCCCAGTGTCAACTTCACATCTAAACACAAAGGGATCATCTCTCAGTCTGTTACCCTTGAGCACCAGCGTATAGATGGGGAATACAGTCATTTCACATGCTTTACATGTTCACTATTGTTTAAGCGAGTATGCACAGACATTTTTCACGTAAATGACTTGTGCTGATCCAATTTGCAACCTAAGTCGTGTACATGTGATTTAAATGGAGCAACGTCCACCGTTACAACTCCTCCAGTAAAAATGGCTATTTATGTGATGTCGCGATAATCAATATGCTGTGACAAAGTAACAAAGAGCCTCCAAAGCCCATCGCTATGGTAACAGGGTTGATGTTAATCTAACGATGATTGAAAAACATTTTCACCAAGAAAAGCTCATCCCTAATAAAACCAAGCTTCTTGGACATTCTGGCAAATTATTGATTACTGGTTTCCCCAATATGCCAAAGGATTAACAATACATGACAAGGCATGACAATAGAAAGCAGTACACTGCTACAGTGTCAAGTTTACATAGCTCATTCTATATAGTTTACAGGAATCACATTGTACAATAGCATGCAAGACTATCACAAGCAAATTTAAAAAATAAAAAATTATAACATTCATGGACAGACCATTCACAATTATCACCATTTTCACCAGTGTGCTTTTCCTAAACTTGCCCTACGCCCTCCGACCCAACTTACCCAAAAGTGTACAGAAACAACAACTTAAGCGTGTATCTATTAAAATCGTATTATGACATATTATGCTTTAAACTTCTTCTTGCCTTCAAACTGAAATAATGATAAATAAAAATAAATTAGCACTTTTCATGAGGAATAAGACAAAAAAAAATTGTTGATTTTTTTCATCTGCGTTGCCATTTTCATAGCAAGAAAAGTTCACCTAATCAACACCCACTCTAAAGCTTACAGTGTGTACACTGTTGAACAACCCTAGTGTTTCTACAGTGCCTACAAAACAAACAGCCTTCCATTAACATGTGCACACATCAATTCACTAACTGAACCCTCCTTATCATGTCATGCTCACACACAAATCACGCGTCCTGAGAAAAGCACCACGGCTGCATCTGCAATGCTATCGCGCGTTCAATTCAAGAAAAACAGCGTGAAAAGGAAACGGCTATGAACAGACCTACGCAATGGGAAATGAAGGCAGTATCATCACGTGAAACAAGGCCTGTGTTCTACGATGACCTCCTAAGAGACATCAAGCGAAACCAAAAGAGCACGAATTAAGAATAAGATCACAACTCATTGTACAGGGAAGGTCATGAATTGCTTAACACTAAATATAGAGTGACGGATCATGGAACACAGTTCGTGTTATAGGATAATGCTTCGTCTTGCTTTACAATAACCAGTGATTGTCAAGAGACAGTAATTGACCAAATATCGATTGAGTTAGATTCATCATTGTCACTCATGTTCAGTACACGAGTCTTACAATGGAGTTAAAAAAGAAATATGGTCGTAAAGACTGATTTTGATTTTTCATACAAAGTCTGAATCAAATGGTATGCAGATGGTAAACATGCTTACTTTTTACTGAGAGAACTAAGAAATATGAATGAGTACAAAAAGTCACAACTGTAAAAGTTAGGTGTGGACGAATAACCAAAGACTTTCTTAAATTGGGGATGGGCGTAACTCAAATTTTGGAATAACACAGATGGCTATGGTTAAACTACAAATTACAAGTCTTCTCAAATACACAATTAAGGTCCTTCCCCATGCAGTTACATTGTAACTATGCTACTATCTAAAGGGCTGGTTACACAACAAAAGTTGACATGGATCAGTTGACAGTTGTTCCAGCCCAAGTATGTGTGTAAATGGGACTGAACTGGGGCAAATTGACACCACAGTGACAACTTTTGCCACCCGTTTGTGAGGTAGATCAATTTGCGCTAGAACATCTTGTTCCATGTCAATTATGTGTCTAAACGCAAAACTGGGGCAAGGCAGAAAGGATCATCTCTACTGCACTTGTGTAATGACCTAAATACAGGTTCTCCATCTCTTCAACTCCGTCATTTGTAAACCTGCACATATGTGATCCCCTCTCCGGCCTACAATTTCCGTCTTGCCACAGTCAGTGAGTTGTGTGTGTAAACGGACGCTTGACACTGATCAATTGGCTCCGTGCCAGTTTCGCCGGGCCAAAAGTTGATGTCTAAACGGGACTTAACTGTGGTTAACAGCAAAGTTAAGCCTCAGTGTTCCCATCAGCTTCGGAGTTATAGTTCAGTCAAGTTATCGTAAGGCAGGTCTAATATGACCTTTGGTCATATGGCCTAGCTGTTTTTGATGGTGCTTGCCTTCAAAAATGACAAGGACCTCTCCCTCTCCCCAGATGGAAACTTCACAAGGCAGCCAATGATTGCCATGTTGGGACGATGACGATGTACTAGAAAATAACATAAAATTGACTCTTGAGCACAGTAACAGCTGATCCAAACAAAGGCATTATGGCGTAGCAGGAAATAATTTTGCGTACACTACACGGCACTCAGTGATTTTTAATGTAAAGAATTCAGAAAATACATGGATCAATTGAAACAGAATGCTTAAACCACCAAAATAATAATTATTAGATCAAAATATTAATAAATAGTTACCAGTCACCACCCGCTGTTGGCAAATGCAGGCAGTGACCCATGGCGATAACTCCTATGACACCGAAGTTAAGTGTTCCCATTGTAGCGAAGCATCGACGCTTCAATATTAAATCCACCTCTTTATTTCGGAGTTAACTCAGTCCACTTCGATTCAAAACCGAAGTTTGAAGTGTTCCCATTGATCCAAGTTTCGGCAACGTCGAAGCTTCGGCAACATCAAAGTTTCAAAGCCAGTGGGAATTGGGGCTTTCACAGTAAATTGGCAATCACCCTACATGTTCCAGTACACTCAGTGTGTACTCAGTACTTAATCACAGTCATTGCTGTTGAACTATAGTTTGCAAAGGTTGAGGGAATGCAACCATTTTTGAAGATCCCCTTGTTAAAATTATAAATCATTGGTTACCTTGGAGAGACATGTTGTACATTTACCTGTTATGTGTTTACTGTCCGTGCAACCATAGCGACTGATGTAAACGACTCAACAAAGGAAATGTGTGAATATTGCATTCTTTTTTTAAAAAAATTCCCAGAAGGTTGACAACTACCTTGAGTTAAAAGTAAATAGGAAGTCTCCAATGCAGATGAATTAATGAAAACATAATCAAAAGATCAATGTCTTATCAACGGTTCATTATTGATTATTCTAGATGCGCCATGATAGACCAGACCAAAACACACTGGACAAATGCTTCCATAATGGACCTTTGATTCTGTTGTGGAAACAAGTGTGCACTGGTTTAGTTTACCAAAGAACCTCAACACATACAATAACAGAGCAAGCAGTGTTCAGGTCAGCCTAAAAACACCATATCTGTTATTTACAAAACTGTATATTATACAAAGGCCACCAGCAAGTCATCTTCAAAAACAGCCAAAATTGTACCTCAGAAACAAAATAATCCACTCTCAATAAGAAGACGAAAGCACGCTTTAGCCTTCAAGTCAGTAGCCAAGCCCTGGGAATTCAGAAATGTATGTTGACATTAAAGCTTGAAATTGTTCTCAACACTGAAAGAACTTGCAGTTTGTCACATTTCACCTCACCAACCTCACTAGACAACTTTGACACAATATTGCATAAAGTGTTCATTTAATACCCAACTCAAGCAAACTTGATTGTATGATGCTGGTGAGGTTACAGAAACGGTCAAGCGATGGAACTCAGAAATACAAAGGCGAGCATCAAAATCAAGTGGCATACTCGATGAATAGGAAATACCACATTCATTGAAGAGAACTAAAAACACTGCACGACAGACCACTAAATTCGAATATTTAGCCATATGCAACAGGGGCAGCGAGAAGGAAATTAATTTATTTTTCCTTTCTTCGAAACAAAAAACTTGTACCACCAAACAAATGCTGTCATTTCAAGGGCATTCACGGTATCAATAAGAAAAAACAAAAAAAATTCGAAAGAAACCATTTTTGCCCTAAATTGCTGAGGCTTCACTGCACACATTTAAGGGTCAAAACACTGGATTGTTTCTCCGCCCTGAAATTTATTGATTACAACCAGCAGGACACATTTTCCATTAGTACTAAATTAGCATTGAATAACAAAACAGGTGTCACATAATATAGGCCATGTGGGAACTCAAATTATCTCATGGCTCCCTTTGATCAACGCTTTTAATTGTTTGTTTTACACGGACCTACCAGCTGGCTTTTAAGAAAAAATGTAGTTGGTTGATTTTAGGAATCTAGTACTATTATGATTCAGTTTTGCGAAGCCATTGTAACCATACACTTGCTGCAAAAGCACCACAGGATTTCTAAAGCACCAATGGGCATTGGCAATCAGAAATGATAAATAATTAACCTGTAATAAATCAAGAAGTGATAGCAAATCAAAGAGCTCTATTCACTCCATTGAAAATCACATGAAAGCTCAAGTGAGACCTGTGCAGCATCCCACAAAAATGTCCAAACCTGACTGGACTTCGAAGCATCACATCTCAGAAAACCAGATGAGGTCTGTATGAAACTTTCATAAACAAAAGTACATACTCTCTCATAAACTATGCATATAGGCTTAAAGACAAGTTGTCAATGACAAGCCATTTTTGTCGTTAGCACATATTCAGTTCCACCAGTGTTTGAATGTAGTAAACAAAAGTACATACTCTCAATCAATAAAAAAGTTGTTGAATTTGCTTTACACACAAATACATGAAATGAATTGGTTAAAAACACAAGCACAAGTCTCTGAAATCAATAGTCCGACTTTAATGGCTTCATAAAGACGGGTGCCCATCTGGTAACACACACTGCAAGTGTTTACAAACCAACTCTAAACCAGAAACCATCCTATACAATGTTCAGTTCATAATCAATACTCAGACACTTTGAAGTGTATAGTAAACTTTTAAACCCTTAATACAAGAATTTCCCGTTGGAAGAAGCACATTGATTTTGGATTTACATGTAAAAACCCATGGATGCTGTAATGTATTCGATCTCGAATCAACTGACAGTGAATTCCGTAAAAGCCTGCTTCAGACAGTTTTAGCTATTTTGGATGCATTGGACTGGTACCCAGACAGTCCTAGCACTGCTTTAGCAACACAGGAAAACATATGGCCCCAAAAAATAACCAAATTTGGCTTAACTTGGGAATATATCTCAGAAATGGTTAATTGGATTTACATGAAACTTTCAGACAGCATTGTTCTTCAAAATGCTGAACGGAATTATTACAGTGTTCCACTTTTGCATGAAGTGCTCTTAAAAATGGGGCTTTTATGATTTTCACAAAAAATCTAAACTCGCGTGAAACCAAACTAAAATGGAAAACAGGAACAGCATTTTTAGATTCCATATGTCCAACCAAATTACTGATAACAGTGTTTTGTTAAATAAACCTTACCCTTTTGGTAAATTTTACTCAGAAGACATGGTCACCTTGTCCAATAATGGTAGATTGGTGAAATGTCAAAATCAAATTCTACACGCTTTCTACTTTCAGAAAATACATACCATTAAGGAGTTTATTATTGCCAAAATAGTCTTATTCCATTATCAATGACTGATTATCTTTTTGCAAATATTGGGAATTTCAACAAATGTTGTTTTATGACATCTACACGTCACAGCAAACCATGCTTGTCATAGGCTAAAATGTTTTTAATCTTTACTTTTGTGGAGAAATTTAACAAAATATCATTTCATTTGTCAGCCATATTGAATGCAAAACAAATGAAGAATCACAGTACGACATTGGAGTGGTCAGAGTGATGCTTTTGACATTAGTACCCGTAATAAATTACACCTAACCACTAACGTTAAAGGTCGGTTTCAGAAGTGATAAATGCTTTGGTGTGAACAAAGGTACTTCGTTTTGTACAGAGCGAGACAATTACTGCATTAGCGATGACATTACAGCAACAAAACATTGGGTGAAATCAATTGCAAAATCATACAATGAAACTAGTGATTTTTTAACTGCTTCACTTCTGAAACTGAATTCCTCGTGAAAAGTTACTCCAACATGTTTTCCCGAACAAAAATGATTAAACATTAGCCAAACCTGGCGTAACTGGATTCGGTTTGTTTTGTGACGCACATATGCACGGTAAGAGGTTTTCAGGTCTTGATGTGGAACAGAAGACTGCACTAAGACTTGATAGACTAGACTGATTATATCTGGATTTGGAAACCACTGTAGTCTGGAGTTGAAACTAAACCAGAGATTTTTAATCTTTGATTAGAAATAATCAGAAAAGAACACGTAACTTCATTGCAAAACAACACTACCGATAACATTACCAAATTACATTTGATGCAAAGGTTCAAGATGAAATCTCAAAAAACACCGTTAGTTTTCAAAATGATCTTTTCGTTTTCATTTTATGCAACTTCTGCTCTTTGATAAAAACCCTGAAAGTCACGATTTTGATAGCCACTCATGCGAAAAGGAAACACTGACAACAATTCTGGCGCTAACCTTGCATGTTTCCTCTTGCACATTTTTCTCGAAGACTTCAAGTTTGAGAAGAGGATCTTCCAGAAAATCAAAAAAGCATAACAACTATGTAGTGAATAAAAATGTAGTATTTCAGCACAGTCACATACCACTGGATATATCACAAGCAAATGCAGCAAATAAACAAAAAAACAAATCAGTTGAACTTGATACATAAGTGACATTCTTTGAAAATTTGAAATTTCATCAATCACTTGTCTGTAACAGTCATATTGACCTTTCAGTGGGAGTAAGAACACTCCTCAAGTACTATACCAGGTGGTATTCAAGGAACAGCACCAGGAACTGCATACATTTCACCCGACATGACTGACATGTACCACACTCATGAGTGGGAAACAAATAACAATCCTTCTTGGGTTATATGTGTGTTTCAAAATAAAGAGTGGTCAGAACAGAAATTCTTAAATACAAGAAAACAGACAGAACGGGAACCATAAACACAGCTATTGCTATGAGATCACGGGTTACCTCTTTCCTGCCATTCATTAAATGGCTATTTTACAATTTTATACAGCTTTAAAAGTAGATAACTTGTACTGACTTTAAGTGAAAACTTACCATGAATTAAAGATAATCTACCAGGTAATTAATTACGACAACAGAATTTATGTAACGCTTATTTGAAAACAGGATTTTCGTGCTTTCAATTTTTCATCTCTTTGTTTTGTCATAATGTCCAAAAATTTACACACAATGAGACAGGAGCAAACGAAGGGAGTGTAACAAAAACCAAGTCTAAAAACGCTTGTGAAATATCTGTTCCAGCCTGACAGATCTTCAGCATTGTGGGTAATTATCCATGGATATAGGGTGGTGGTGTAGTAATTCGGAACGACCTTATTACACAATTCAAGGGGAAAGCCCTTGACAAAACTAAGCTACAGCTTTGTAGGACCTTAATGACTAGTCTGCACATTCAAATAAATATTATATAAGACCTATTTTGACAGGCCTAGTGAAAAATTGAAACATTTTAACAATTCAGCATTTTAGAGACGGCGGAATATCTAAAAGTTTCATGTGAATCCTATCAGCCATTTCTTAGACATGATGTTCTGTAGACAATAGAGACTGTGAACCCTCTGGGCACTTCATACGCCGGAAGATTTTCGGCAAATCATATACCTCGCACTGACTAAAACATCAATGTTACATTGTTATAAATACACCTTTTGTGCAGAGAGGGACAACTTAGGAGGTCGTCGATGTATTTAATTCCTTCCAACTCGACAAATACTCCCGTACGTGCCAGTAGGACGGTGGTCACTGTCTAGATATTCTGAACTTGTTCAAAATTGGACATAGTGACTGGGGTCCTCCTAGGCAATTACACCCCCCTGGATGCCGCAGGCATACAGGGGCGAATAGTACATCTCCACAAAAAGTTACTCAATAAAATCAAATGAACCATACATATAGGAACATGGATCTTATTGAACACATACCATGACTCTGAATACAATTTAGTCAGCAAAACTTGAACAAATTGATGAAAATCTGTCAAGGTTTGCTTGATTTTCTCTTACCGGGTGCCATTTTGAATAGTTACCAAATTTCAGCTTGGGCCAAAATCAGAAAGGAAAGGAAAAAATACATCACTCCAAACCCTGTACACGGTTAGGCCTTAAGTTACATGATTGACAGCACTCTGTCTCTGGTAGTGGTACGGAGTTCTGACACTCAATGAATACCCTGTCAAACGGAAAAAAGAACTTCACCATAAAATATTGTCAGTGATCTCCATGAGTCGCCAATGAGTCGACTTTGAAAACCTAAGTTGTGGACAGACACTGACTGTTCTTGTCTGGGTCAAGAAGATTTACAACTGTTAGGCCTATTTTACAAAGGCACTAGTACTAGTAGGAGTAGTAGGCAGTGGCAAGTTTTTCACAACTCATGACAAGTTTATTCTTGGATTTCGAGTTTCGGTCTGAAGAAACGATAAATGAACATCGAAATAATAGAATTGTGACGGATGAATTTTCTTTCATCCGTGTCTTTAGATAACCTTTCAAGTTCTACACTTCAAAATCAACGCGTATTTACTTACGTGCGGGTTACTACACGCTGACAGATG
>NMRA01000188.1:271879-291992 GCA_002633005.1 Phoronis australis | reverse complement strand
CTCGGCGCCACGCGCCTCGGATTCGACCTTTGCGGGAATCCTAAACCCCACCCTTACTGAAAACGTAGATCCGCCACTGTGTTACAGACCACGTGTGAACGCCGTATGAAACCCACAGCGAATTGGTATGGGCGCAGACCGCGGGGCTAGTTCGGCCACCGCCCCAAACTCCGCTATTATATATGCACTTTCAGCCTCAGTCATTTTGAGCAATCACGTGTCTTGTACCACTACACTAAAACCACGCTGGTAGAAGGCGGAGTGTTTTTCTTGATATGACAGGCAACGATTGGTGAGTAAATTTTGGAACCGGCTTCGATTCAGTGCTGGCCATAAGCAGCGTGAGCATTGATGTAAAAATGTTTTAATCGTGGGTTCAAAAACAGCTTGGTCTTCAAAACAGGCCATGTGTTTCTTCAGACTCCTCAGTGATTGATGAGGTAATCACGTGTGTTTTCCATTTAGAGCTAGTGGAGCAAGTTGGGCCTTTGACATGGGGCTAGTATGGCCAGGGGACGAACTTGCCCCGTTCACTTTACTTGATATATCATCAATAATTTTTTTCAGGAAATTTAATGAGTAGCATTCATCATGAAATTGCATAAACTCATCTTAAATATGTTTCTATGGTGGCGCTTTGCCATTTTGAAGGTTTGTGAACAGAACATATGATTTTTAGACGTGTGGGCACTAAAATTGTGAAAGTGTTTTACTCTATGTTTGATGCGAAGCCATAACGGGTTCAAAAGTAAACCGTCTAGTTTGTGATTCGGGGTATCGTCTGGTCTTGAACAAATAAAACGCCAAGTTTTAATTATCATTTCTATGGGGTTTTTTTTTTCAGAATTTTTCCCTAAGCATGGATCGACATTACAAGAGAATCAGATACTCTAAGGTCAGCGGTCAGACCATCCCATCCTTCTTCAAGTTGATTTATTTTCGAGTGCATTATAAGGAATACTTTATAAATGGAGCACCTGCTGGCTCAAAAGAAACCGCTCATCCACCAGGATGAATGCCAGCTGACAACTTTACCATGTTTCTTCTGCATTTCGTTCAAAATGTCAAACCATCAAAAGATGCTCCCGTACTCAATTAATCTTCTTGATAACCACTACCCACATCTACCCATCAATGTCTTGCTATTTCATGAAACTCACAGTAAATGAGAAATAAATGTACACGCATCACCCACTTGCTTACCCTTAGTCGCTAAAACATTGCAACTAATTTTCAGTGTCCTTTCACTGTTACGGGTTGATTACCGGCCTTTTTGTTTTCGCCTGAGGAACAATGGTGTAGCACGTAGACGCAGTATACCACAATTTTCCTTTCTGTGTTCTCTATTAACATTGGCTTTCGGTGACAACGCTGACGGCAGCGTTGCCTAAAGTTCGATGCCGGTATGGTGAGCACAAATTAACTGCTAGTCCGGTTTTACATGTTGATATAAGTTTCACGAGCGCGAGCAGAACTGCCTTCAGTTGGCTGTGTACGTGAATAAACTTTCGGGGTGTAACAGAGCGCAACTCACTGTGGTACTGGTACATAGTTGTATTTTGACGATAGTCTTCATACCGTCAGCTATAGCTGGCTGGCTAACCTCCGGGACCCAACGTAATAGGGAAGAAAAACAAAAAAGTTGTGAGTAGGCTATGCACAGGTACTCTTGAGTGGAATGTGTAGGCCTCATGTTCACCAATGACCTATATCTTTTCGCTGTACAGCGCCAGTGACATCACGAAAACTGCAGCTGGCACAATGGGGCTTTACGGAACTATTATTTTTTATTTTTCAGAAAAATACTGTGCAGTATATAAGAAGACGTGAATGTCAGTAGGCCTAACCAACCTTTAGTCAAGTTGCGAAAATTATAGACCAATATCGGTCCTCCCTGCAGTGTCCGAAATTCTTGAAAGGTGTGTTCAAAAGCAGATTCACCAGTTCCTGGACCAAAATTCCCTTCTCTCGGCAGACCAGTCTGGTTTCAGCCCCTTGCATTCCACTCTTACTACAAACATTCATGCTACTGAGTTTTTCTTTAATAATATGGATCAGGGGAGGCTAACTGGTGCTGTCTTTGTTGACCTTAAGAAAGCCTTTGACACTGTGGACCATGGTATCCTATTACAGAAACTAGAGTCTTACGGAGTTAATGATGACGAACTCCTTTGGTTTAGAAACTACTTATACGACCGTAAACAGGCCACCAAATACGGTGGTATACTTCCTGACTACTCAACCGTAATCACGGGGGTACCTCAGGGCTCCATTTTGGGCCCTCTATTATTCACTATCTTTGTTAACGACCTCCCTACTGTCCTCCACAACAGTGTCCCAGTTTTATACGCTGATGACACTGCAGTTATGTCCACAGCTGGTTCAGTAAAAGAACTTGAAACTTCTCAAAACGATGAGCTAGCCCTTGTCCATGACTGGCTGATTCAAAAGAAACTCACTCTTAACGTTAGTAAAACAAAGTCGATGCTGTTTGGAACCCACCAGAAATTAAAACAACAAAAACTATCCCTTTCTATCAACGGTTCTCCCATCGAGAATGTTGACAAGTTTAAGTATTTGGGCCTTATTTTAGATCCCAATCTTAAATTTAATATGCACATAGATCATATCACAAACAAATTATCAAAGAAAATCGGTGTACTTAAAAGTCTAGGCAAATTTCTTAATGTCAGTACTCTTAAGACCCTTTACCATTCTATTATTCAGCCTCATATTGATTATTGGTTACCGGTTTGGGGGCACACTAGTGACACACTTGTCAACAAAGTCCAAGTAATCCAAAACAGAGCCGCCAGGGCTATCCTGGGTACTAAAATTAGGGACTCTAGCGTTGACGACTTGCATTCCAAGCTGGGATTTATGAAAGTAATACAAAGATATAAATATCTCTCTGCCTGTTGTATATACAGATGTATCAATGGTTTGGCTCCAATACATCTCAGCAGTAAATTCAATAGCAGTCAGGCTCTATATTCTACACGTTCTTCTGTTGCCGGTAATGTTTCTTCTAAAAAATTAAAACCGAGACGGGCAAGAGATCTTTTATCTATGCAGCTGCTATAATATGGAATTCTTTTAGCCCAGAAATTAAACGGTCCAATTCAATTACTACCTTTAAAGTAAATATTAAATAGTGGCTGTAATTTACTTAACCTTTTATACCCTGCCTGTCTTAATTATGTCATTTTTTCATTGTCGTAAATACTCTCACTGTCTAGAGTCATCTCTTAATTTATTTCATCTGTCTTAGTTAAATTTTTACCATTATTTGTCATTTAGTTATTGTCTTAATTCTAAACCTGTTTTAATTGTATCTTTGTTACGTGTATTTCATTGTTGTTTTGTTAATTCATTGTATTATATTACCGTTTTTCTTGTCGAGGGCCCTCTTGGAAAGCAGTGCTATCACTGAAGAGGCCACCCTCATTTTAAATATCACAATAAATATCACAATAATAAATAAATATACTTTCAAAATTCATACTAAGAAACATGCAGTCGGGATCTCCGTTTTAATACGGCCTTTATTAAGAAAGTGATACGAACAAGGTCTGTTTGTGTAGAGTAGTAAGCACGGTTTCATTTTGGATCCGGTCCGTCGTCATCTGATCGGCAGCAATGGGCGGGACCCTCTTCGTGCGTTCTGACCAGCGCTCAGCGTCCTCCGCGTGCCTATTGCGCGGTGCTTAAGTTTCGCGCCATGAACTTTAAGGTTGTTAGTTCGATCCCGGCCAGGACGAGACATGGAGAGGAATGGAGAATTATATGATAGTTCATACTATAACCACTAGGCGTCCCTCTAGCTACTCGCGGCTTCCCACCATATTGTCTTCGTGACTACATTGATATTACATAGAGATAGGAATTATCGGTATCACCTTTTCCACGTGTATTCACTTTATATCTCGTTTATAGTACATTGGCATTACCTTCAAGCTATCCAGTAAGCATACTATTTACTTGTACTTCTAGGTCTCCATCAATCATCATTCTTTCAATAAAGGTTGAAACGAAATGACGAATGCTTATCTAATGAAGTCCCGGATGGAGTGTCCAAAGATGCATTTTTTGTACACATCGCGGGCCATACAGTAGCTTTGTATCCGTATCTGGGTAGTTCCGATATTCCAACATGGCACGTTGGAAAGAGTCGGTGTTCAGGCAGCAACGTGTGGTGGTGGTGTTGTCTGTTATCAGTCGCTTCATGTTCTTAAATCTGATCTCTCTTCCCAACAGTTGCTATGAAGGAAGGACATCGATGTGCCCCAATCATTGAGAGACTGTCTGGTCTAGCGTGATAGGACTTCTGGTCCACCCCTGATGCAAGTTCATCTTGTATGCCGAAAGTGACGAATGTGCGTCGAAGACAGACAATGAGTCCTGATACGCCATCGAATGATCTCTCGATGACGTCAGACAATCGGCGGCCAGTTCGTCGAACTTCGAGTATTTGTCTATATCCTTCAAGTAATTCCTTATAGTGGAAGAAATTTGCACACATATACATGTAGGCCTACATTGAAAAGGGGTATACTGGGGATTTAAGAACATGGGTGGGGAAGATGGCTACGGTGGCATCAAAGGCGACTGTACGATTCTTGCACACTGCTCGATGGTGTACTAGCTGGACCGACCGCATTCAAAAGATAACGTACAAGTACTGATAGCGAACCAAACGGAGATGACCGTTGTCATAGGTAAGAAAAAGGTTTATTAGTGCATATACCTGTATACAGTATTGTACATGTATTTAGGTTACAATCCAACAATAACAACAATCGTCTGAAAGAAGAAGGAAATCTCTGAACTAAAACCCTCTAGTGGTAATAAACAACTCTAATGTACATTATAAATGCGAATGAACCAATTTAACATAAGATTCACGACCATTTTCCAAAATGTTATAATGTAGCAATGGGTCATTTAACAAGTAGCACACACAAAGTTAACCCTCTTGATATTATGGCACAGAACATGCGCGCACCCTGCCTTCAATATCGGGGGCTCGAATTTCCGACGATGTGGACCTTTTACCCGGCGACAAAAAAGCCGAAGGACTAAAAAAACGGGGTACCACGTCCATGGCTGTGAATTGTGCGTTTTCGCCTTTTTAATGGACTTTTTCTTTCTCTGGGGCGGGCTTTTTTGTCCACTTCGCCAAATAGGGGGCTCATTCGAGCCCTCTCTGGGTGCGCGCATGCAGAACATTGATAATTTTGTATAAAGCAACCCAAAAATCGAAAACTTGGACAGGGTCAAAAGTCAAAACATTACACCCTGGTGAACAAAACTGATTAATTTAGTTTTGTCTCTTCAGAATTCAGTTGTGAGATCAAGGCGAAACTGAAAATGGCGTCTAGAGTACAACGACGTAAACGCGTTCACCACGTCCCTCTGACCTCTCTGCTAAGGTCAACGAGATTGCGTTCAGGTTTGGTAGGGCGAGGTTTGGTTGGGCAAGGCTTGGTAGGGCGAGGTTTGGTAGGGCGAGGTTTGGTAGAGCGAGGTTTGGTTGGGCGTATTCTGTCAAATATCTTAAAAGTGTAAACCTTAACACAATAAAAACAAATATCTGGAAGTGTAAATAATTCAGAATGTGACAAAAGTACATTTTTTAAGAAAACAATGGAATCAATATCGACAAAATCTCTCCATTATACAAATTTAAGATAAAATCTTATAAACGTAGTTACAGCTTTCTACATCATCATTTCGTTTATGTTATGTGAGTCTTGATCTTTCCGTAAAAATCAAGAAAAGTCTGTTTTTCCGATAGCTCATTTATTGTGTTACATTTCTAAAGCAATTCTGGCACTATTTTAGAGAAAATAAAGCACAGTGAATGAAAGTTACACTTGAATACCATGCGAACAGCAATTTCTAAGACATGACTTTCCGAAATTATCTAAATTTAGACAACTGCAAGATGTCTAGGTGCAGGAAGGAACATCATTTTATACTAAACTTTCCTAACACGTAGAACCGTTATCTGATGTCAGTGACCAGGAGTCCAGTTAGGGGTTTTCAGTCATGCTGGACACGACCGCGTCGTCTGCTTGGTGTTCCTCGATGGCACTACTAGAGTCGGTAGTATTGGTAACCATGGGTACAGCACTCGGGCTGTTGACTGATTCCAACGACGCAACAGTTGCAGGCACCTCTTCTTCAAGGCTGCTTTCGTCTCCATCTTCATTGTTGTCCTGATCTGAAGAGGTTTTTGTCATTTCCTTGTCCGGATTTTCGTCAATATTAGAGACTGCAACGACATCTTCCGGCCCTTCGACGTCGTCTTCGGTTACAAGAGCAATCGGTGCCGTCACTTGGTCGGGCATGTGACACAGTCTTGCACAGAACGCAATGGTTATGAATAGCGCGATCGAAAGGACTACTAAGCCCGCGATGAGACCTCCTGCTCTAGCTTGACGCGCCATCAACAAATCTGAGAAGAAAACATGCAATATTTATCGTTCAATGACGCAAACCTTAAAACATTTATTCTAGATAACCTAGCAGATCACTTATTCAAAAGCGACTCTAGTTATTTGTATTGTAGCAATCTTTGCTACCTTTCCCATTTGAAAGCTCTGTTGCATCTACAACTGTAGGAGCTGATTCTGTCTGAAATCGGTTGTTGGTTGCAAGTGTGCCTCGAGAAAGTATCGGCCACGCGCATACATTTCAATCTCAACACGCTGGCCTATTCAGAAAGCCCTAAATGTTCAGATGCTTCCCGCCGTGCAGACCGAGTTCAGGAAGAGCATAGAGTCCCTTTACCTCAGAGTAGTAGGCCTATAAGATGTCTACCAAGCACGCTTACAGTTAACCTTGCACAAATTCTGATCTCCAGTGATGCCGTGCTCCCCGTTGCACTGCAGTTGATATGTCACGGTGCCACTATCCGTCCGCCAACCGCGACGACAACGGAAGGTTGCGTTTTCCCCTTTGCGGACATCTTTTCCGTTTGAGTCTATGCGCACGTCTGCATTGTCTTGTGTAGGCATGTTACAAAATGTAGCTGCAATACACAATTTCTTTTTTTTTTATCGAACGAACGATACAAGACTACCAAAATCACACACATTCAAAAAAATTTCGATTGAAACTGTTCCTGCACCTTAGAACATCACTCGTGCTTGAAATACTATACTTCCATTTCGTCAAACGTGACAAGTTGGAGTATTTTAGAAGTCACGTAAGAGACCAGTGACTTGGTGGGTTGCGTTTCATATCGACGGCAAAATCAAACAATTACATGGAAGCCGAGTGTCCTTGGAAGTATTTACGTACTTTCAAAGTTTCAGAAGTTGGGGTTCAGCCGCGGGGAAATTAAGACACCGGCCCGAAATCATAATCATGACAAAAAATTCCCAAGTGAGTAGAATTGAAAGAGACCATTTGCATGAGGCTTGTTGCCCCAATTGAATTAAAGTTTATAATATATATCGACTTGAACTGTATTTTTATTCCAGTAAACAACCTGAAAATATGACACACTAGAGTTACTTTCTTGTAGAGTTTTTGGCCAAAGATCTGTCAGTCTCCAACCAGTTCTGTCAAGATTTTACATATTCACGTAGCACTGGCCCGACCTCCAGAGATGGCAGAGCTCTAAGTCCTCCCTGTTGGAATGAATTGCTGGGCAGCAACTCGGCAGCTATTGGAGCAAAGTAGTACGATTCACAACTGCTGCTAGACCGATAGCATTGCAGATGTACATTGGACACGCTATCTAGAGGGCAGGAGCCTACACGTGTCCTCAAAATCTATCACCTAGTAAGGCTTCACTCCCACAGAAATATTTTCAGTTGTGACCCCTTAATTGCGACGAAATTTTGCGCTTTAGTCCCCTCTAAATCAGTCAATGAGCGCCCAGTGTTTGGTCGAATGGGTTTAATTGACGTACTTGAAACACTTTCATTGTATTATTTTTGTACTTAGCCTACTAGAAATGACGTATATGCGTTTGTGCCTGCGTATATCATTAAACATTTTTCAAAAGTAGTTTATGTAACCGGTCCACTGTTGGAACTTCAAGTCGCCCTCACTAGAAGACACCGAAAGGGTATTTTGGAATTTGTAGATAGTTGACCACCCGTCATCCCAATAAAAGCTGCATTTCGTCCCGTTAAGATAATCGAATTGGGTCATTCGCTCCCTTGAAATCGATCTAATAATATTCCTTACCGTCAAAAGATCCCATTTCCTTTACCGACACGGAATGCGTACAGCCCTACATGTGACATTTTTGAATTGGTCAACCCCAACAAACTCTGACGCGCTTTCTTCAGTCACCGATGGTGTCGCTGTTCTCGTTGGTAATAGCAATAAAATCCTATCACGGTGACTAATATTATGAGACTGATTTTTCTCAAATAAGACGTGCAATTTGATTTTCGTTTTTAGCGAGCCGGGGCGAAATGCGAATATATCACACACACCATTGCGGAGTCAGGTCTCAGAACACCAATGCGCAGGGGAACATCAGGATAACATTACTTTTTGCGCCAGGGATCTTAGACCAGGTTCAATCTCATATGAGGAGCCACGATATTTCTGTTACATTCAAACCAGATAACACCACAAGGAGTCAGCCGATGAATGTGAAAGACAAGACCACGAAAGAGAAAACATCAAATGTGGTGTAGTACAGTATGGCACTATGCTCGGAACCAGGGTGTGGGAAAGCATACATTGGGGAAACCAAAACAAGCCCTGAAAAGTCGTATCAACCAACATCGTAGGCCCAGTTATGGGGACTGCTATGATTCTGCAGTTTTTAGTCATACAGCTTCCACAGACCACTCTTTCATGACGACAACATCCCGTTCCAACTTGTTCCATTCTATAGCCCAACAACAAGTTGGGAAGTTTACCCTGGCCCGTAGCCAATATCTTACACGACTGATTAACTCCATTTTGGCATTTATGGTTGGAGGGCCTGCGCTCTTTTGTTCTATAATTGCTCTAATCTCCGATCAGATCGTATCTAGTAGACTGACTGGGCTGGCAGCTGTTAAAAATAAAAGTTAAGTTAAAACATATCTGAGCTTAAACCAATAGAATTTCTGAATTCCTCGTCAAATACTGATCGTGTTCCGTTTTTGAATCACCAAAATCGCCAAACTACAACAGAAGTTAAAGGCACTATTCTGTCTAAGCGGACGCACTGGGTTCATTGTGTTCGTACGCGTTCGGTAGCGTGCAACCACCATACGTTTCCTTTGAAGCCTGGGAGATAATTGGCCTGCTTGTTATCATACGGGACAAAAGACTGAGCTGGGCAGTTATCAAAAGAGCCAGATGTTATCGCACGTTCAGCACCCCTCACGTCTGGAAATGAACGACACTGAGAACGCTGTAATGTTCGCCTTGGAAGATGTCAAGATCCTAGATATTAAGAGAGGAAATTTGGTTTAGGAGAGGGGTCAAAGAAGCTATTTACGAAAGAATTGAGAATCCTAGCCTCAACAGACGGGGGGGACTGAGGTTTCTCTTGCCTAGTAGGACGTGGGACAGGGCGCTGAAGAGGATCCCGAGAAAACTGTGCGACAGATCACATAACGAGTCACGTGACAACTCAGTGGCCTGATGAAGTCATCGAGAGGAGGACGTAACGTAGCCATCACTATGTAACCGTCAGTCCAGTAACAGATTTATTTTTTTCCACCTTATTACAACAACTGGATGACTGAAAACATTCATCGGATGTGCCACGGTAATAGTCATATTACCTGAACAGCGCTCGATCAAATATAACTTTAAGAACACTTACTTGTATTTTATGAAGAAATAAATTACCAGCAGTGCACTTGGACTTTGGTCGATATCCTTGCCACCACTCGCTGCGTAGACTACTTGGGGCGACGTCACAAACCATGCGATACCGCGTTGCTGGACCGCCGTCTAAGTACGTACCACTTGGGCAAATTACGTCTACGGGCTCTCCTTCGTTGACCGATTGCCGCGTGCCGAGATCAACCAATTTTTCTATGTCTTCTGGTATGGTGCAATTGATTTCTAAACGAAAAAGTAACTTATTAGTGGATAAAGAGGAAATTATGTGACACGTGACACGCACTAAATAGTAAGTTCCCTTGGTGGCGGATGAAGTGGTCATCTGTATGTTGATCAGAACACGGCCATGTCATGTCGAACGCTCTTACGTTTATCGCTTCAGTTAAAAAGTGAGTATAATGTTAGACACGCACGAAGCAAGTGATAATAATTAATTTATTTATTAGTTTATTATTGTAATGCTTAAAATGAGGGCGACCTCTTCAGTGACAGCACTGCTCTCCACTGAAGAGGGCTCTCAACAACAAAAATGATAAAACAGTATAATAAAGCAGTAAAACAATAGTTGAAATTATGTAACAAAGATACAATTAAAACATGTTGAGAATTTAGATTATAAATAATTGACGAAGGGTGATGAAAATATGACTAAGAGGGGTGAAAGAAATAAAGAGATGATACTAAATTGTAAGAGTATATACAATAGTGAAAAATGACACAATTGAGACAGGTAAGGCGCAAAAATGGCTAAGTAAATTACAGCCACTGTTAAATATTATATTTGGAAGTATTAATTGAGGGCCCTTTAATTTCTGGGCTCAGAGAGTTCCATACTGCAGCGGCAGCATAAATAAAAGATCTCTTGCCGTTCTCTTGTTTTGAGTTTTTGAAAGAAACATTACCGGCAACGGAAGAACGTGTAGAACGTGTGTGTTGACTTCGACTGAATTAACGGTTGAGATATGCTGGGGCCTGGCCATTGAAATATATGCATATGCAGACGGCTAAGAGATTTTTATTTTTTTCTTTTACTTTCATAAAACCGCCAAGCTTGGAGTACAAGTCGTCAACCTGGGTGTCCCTAGTTCTAGTGTCCAGGAGAGCTCTGGCGGCTCTATTTTGTATAACTTGGACACTGTTAACAAGTGTGTGGATGGTATGTCCCCAAACCGGTAAACAGTAATCAATATGAGGCTGAATAATAGAATGGTAAAGTGTCTTAAGAGTACTGACATTCAGAAATTTACCTACCCGTTTAAGTACGTCGATTTCTTCGATAATTTCTTAGTGATGTGATCTACAGGCTGTATGTGCCTATTAAATGTAAGGTTGGGACCTAAAATTTGGCTCGAGTACTTAAACTTGTCGACACTCACGATAGGGAACCGCTGATAGGAAGAGACCGTTGCTTTAATTTCTGGTGGGTCCCCAAGAATATAAACTTGGTTTTACTAACGTTAAGAGTAGGTTTACTTTAAACCAGGCAGTCATGCATAGGCTAGCTCATCACTGAGAGAAGCTTATCGTGAACGGTAAGACCTGTAAATTTGGATCCTATGTATTAAGAACCTCTCCCTGAGCCCACTCATGCCATAAATTGGTCAAATGTAACGAACTGTTAGGCGTATTGGATTGTTTTTGTCTACTTCACCGTGAGAATCACCTTTTAAAGAAACATTTAACGCGCTAAGTGTATGCGCAATTTGCATAATCGACGACACGTTTGGATTTTCAATACCATTCTGACATAATATCTTCGTAAATTCAATGTTTTTAGGACAATAAAAGCCTGCCCTCAACTAAGAGGAACTTGCCACAGCTGTGCATTTCATTTTAACTTTTTAAATTTGTTAAAACAAGCGCAACGCTAGGACGTTGACATGCACCCACATTGTATTGCAAACGATATGTTTCTAAGGGCCACTAGGAAGTGCTGCAGTAGACAAATCAGCCCGACAATCAAACGATGCTGGTGCAATGTCATAACATACCTCTGAGTCAAGTTTCACTGAAATCTGTCGAGAACTGAATAGATCTAGCACACACGGCCATCCAGAAGCACTCTTCTCTCAAACAGAACTTGAAAAGCCCATTAACACGATGTTGCAGTGGAGAAATCCACCCCAAAAGAAGAGTCCAGCACAAAGACATCACATATGTCTGCGACATGTTTCACGGCGTTGGCTTCCGTCAATCGCTTTTTCAGACATCAAATGGTATTGCTCTCTGTCACGTTTTTCCCCGTGTGTGGGTGGGCGCAGGTTGTTACAGACCGGTGCTAATAGCTTTCGATGCGAAGATTGACTAAAGACTGGTTCGAGTTAATCCTTTATTAATCCCGACTGTACGTTCACAAGCCTACTCAAACAAAACGTCCGACGTAATGTCTGTTTATGCTCCAGCCAGTGCTGCGAAGCCTTGACGTGTGTTGAACTTCTGAGATACTTCCAGCAACTGTTACACTCGATTCAATAACCTGCTTTCTCTATAGCTGGCTCTCTATTGACTATCGCTGTAAGTGCTGATTCGCTTCACTGCAACTCAACTGTAACCGTCTTGAACTGACTTGATCTCCCGACTTGATCTTCTTGGACTGAACTAACTAATCTTCTTGGACTCAAGTGACGTGATCTTCTTGGACTCAAGTGACTAACACAAACCCGTGCTTGTGTATTTATAGCGTAATGCATTGCTCTAGAACTTTTCATCAATTCAAGCACACACCAGAACCTTCTGGAACCTACCCAATCATTCTACAAACATGTACTAGTCTCTAGAATATTCCAGACTACATCAATCACTGTCATGCTAGAGTCTTCTAGAAAGTTCCACACTATACTGCAGTAAACAAATTACATCATCACTATTCTGACCTCAGTCTTCTAGAAAGTTCCACACTATTTTGTAGTAAACAAATTACATCATCATTGTACTTAACTCAGGGGTCATGCCGATCAAACTGAATAACAAAACAAAACAATACAACTAATAATACTGTCAGACTATATTCTGACACTCTCCCTCCAGGTGAACATGCACTATATGAAAACTCCCTGAAAACAATTGTGTACTCAGGCCGAAAAATCAAATGTTGCCGGCGCAATCTCATCATATACCCGTGTCAAGTTTCGAAGAAATCCATGAATCAGTCCTTTAGATATCTGGAAAGTCCGAACAGCACTAAAAAGCCCTTGCCCAGAGCGACTACGAGGTGTTGCAGTGGTCAAACCTGCCTGAAAATTTAATAGTGACGGCGCATTGACATCATACACCATTGTGTTAACTTAATCGGTGCTCTAGACATCATCCGGAGGCACTCTTCCCAAACAACACTTGAAAAACTCCACATTGAAAACAGAATGGCCACTGGGAGGCGCTGCAGCAATTAAATCCGCCCAAAAATTTACTGTTGCCAGGGCAAAGACATCACGTTGCTATGTGTCAAGTTTCTTTAAAACCCGTCAACTGGATTTCTAGGTACCATCTGAAAACGGTCCACCACAAAAAACAACAAGAGGTGATGCAGTGGTCGAATCGTCCCACAAATAAAATGGCGCTGGCGCAGTGACACCTTTTACCTGTTTTCCAAGTTGCATTGAAATTCGTTGGTTGGTTCAGCTGTAGATATCATCCAGAAACTCTCTTTCCCCAAACAACACTTGAAAAGCTACATGGCCACTAGAGGGTGTTACAATGGTCGAATCCTCCCAAAGTTTAATGATGCTGCCTAAATGTTATCAAACACCTCCGTGTCAACTTTCACTGAAATCCTCTTGGTTTTCTGCATATCATCCGGAAATGCTCTTACTCAAAATGGACATTAGGAGGAACTGCAGTAGTTAAATTCGCCCAAAGATCTAATGTTGCCGGTGCATTCACAATATATAGGTCATGAAGTCCACCTATACATGTAGGTTCTCTAGATATTACTGGAAACTGTCTTTCCCCAAAACAACACTTGAAAACCCCTTGTCGGTAACAAAATGGGCACTAGGGGGTGCTGCAGTGGTCGAATCCGCTCAAACATTGAATGATGCTGGTGCATTGCTATCACTCACGTATTTTCAAGTTTCGTTGAAATCTGTCTATCCATTCTCAATATATCATCTAAGATACTGAGACAACCACGACCCCTGACCACAGAGGCGCGGGAGATTGAAAAATGGCGTGAACCGTTCTAATGATGCCCAACAACCTTGTGCCAATTGTCATCATTTTGACCAGGTGTTTTTGAGATGTTGAGCGGACACCTGGACAACCCGACAACCTAACAACCGGACAGAGTGTTGACAATATGTGACCAGACATACACTTACACACGCACACGCGCATGCACGTGTATATGTATACTACATGCGGGAGCATAAAAACGGATTCTAACCCTTATTTTAGCAGTTGCTCACTGCAACAGGGTTCCAAAATTTTCGAAACAAAATATTGCTCTGAAATCAAAGTACTAGTCGAAAAAATAGCAAGCAAGTCCAGTTTGAGCGAAGCAAATTATCAGAACAGTAAAAATGAATTAATTCAAAAGAGCCCTCAGGGAACTTTTGCTGTACTAACTTTGGCATTTCGGCAACACCTGACAGCCGTTTTTGCAGTCACAAGAGGTTGTAATACTTTGTACGCTAGCAGTACCATTGTACCAGTGATACCCCTTATCACACTGGTATTTTAACAAGTAACCTTTGTCGACAATGTTTACCATTCCTGGCAGAAGCCGGTTATTTCGTTTTATATCCGTTATGGCATAGTGAGTGCCCTTTGGAACAAACATGTCGCATCCTCCTGCAATAATAAGAACGAATGTATTGTAACGACAATAAAGAGTTTCAGTTGTTTTTACACCTTTTCTCACCTTTCTGAAATTCCGCGTTGGCTGTCCGCGAGGACTTCAAATATTATGTACTGAGTGCACACGAGAAACAAATTGAATTGTTCTTACAGGAACCGAGTAGGGAGACACACCTTAGGTCACCACCACGTCTAAATGATTTATTTCACGCACCGAAGCATGGAGGCGGAAACAGACAGTCATGACAATCGCACGTCCAGTCTTGTCTGCGTTTGCTCTTTCCGCGGTCGTCCCAAATGTGCTCTTCATGGCACGTGAAAGTGATGATATCATGGCGGCTGTAGTTGTATCGGCCATATTCCAGCTCTTTCCCCAGCTTATGGTAGAAAGCTTTGTAGCCCATAAGATTGATACGGTACATAAATACCTCGCAATGGTCTGAAAGGTAACGATATTTTACGTTCCATCCAGCTTAATATGCCACGGTGATAAAGAACCTACATGTATGACCTGAAGACGGAGATCAGCGTCAATGACTGGCGGACCTTGATGATGTCGAAAGGGGGACCCTTATTTTTTTGCAAGCAAAAGTTTCGAAATAAATTCCTCTTCGGCGTTTTTTACTTGGTCATCCGCGTCTAAACCCGTAAGTGATGCGTAGCGTGTAAGACCTAATCTCCGAGACTCCGTTACTATAACAACAGTTAAAGTTCCTAGTGTTCTTTTTGAACCTATAGTGCGATTGTCTTAGCCTACATGAATTTAGAGGTTTTGTACCGGGTTTGAAAGTCTAGCGCATTATTTCGACTCGACTTGTAACTTAATCCTAACCCAACACAAACCTAAAACATTCAAACTGGATCACCTTCGGGTTAAAGGTCACAATTTTGGATCAGAAGGCGATCTCACTGCATAGGGCCGTACCAGATTACATAAACACACTTGCACAGGCACATTCGCTGCCTCGTTTTCGTGCCGTTGGAGTTTCACGTGATATTTGTTATTGATTGATTCTTTACATGTTTTTCTCGGTTACATTACTCTGTTCATCCTTCCAGTAATAAAGTATCACTACTGCTCTGCGGGTCGCAACACCGACGTGAGAAAGATGAACAAATACCCGTTGATGCGTGCATGATGCGAAATTTTTCACCTTTCCGACATCAATGAGAGACACAAAATTGTATCNTTACTATAACAACAGTTAAAGTTCCTAGTGTTCTTTTTGAACCTATAGTGCGATTGTCTTAGCCTACATGAATTTAGAGGTTTTGTACCGGGTTTGAAAGTCTAGCGCATTATTTCGACTCGACTTGTAACTTAATCCTAACCCAACACAAACCTAAAACATTCAAACTGGATCACCTTCGGGTTAAAGGTCACAATTTTGGATCAGAAGGCGATCTCACTGCATAGGGCCGTACCAGATTACATAAACACACTTGCACAGGCACATTCGCTGCCTCGTTTTCGTGCCGTTGGAGTTTCACGTGATATTTGTTATTGATTGATTCTTTACATGTTTTTCTCGGTTACATTACTCTGTTCATCCTTCCAGTATTAAAGTATCACTACTGCTCTGCGGGTCGCAACACCGACGTGAGAAAGATGAACAAATACCCGTTGATGCGTACATGATGTGAAATTTTTCACCTTTCCGACATCAATGAGAGACACAAAAATGTATCTGATTCCCAAAACGAGATCATGCACTTTCTTATCTCCATGATAAAAGAGAGCTTTATCACCGTGAAATTCAGGACAGCTCTAATACATTACGACTTCAGGAATTCAGTGTCATACATACATACATATATATATATATATATATATATATATATATATATATACAATATCTACACAATATCTACATAATTTGTTGAGGTTTCCTTTGTTTTATGCCCTATCTATCTATCTATCTATCTGTTTATCTATGTATATATATATATATATATATATATATACACATAGATAAACAGATAGATAGATAGATAGATAGATAGATATACATATAGATACACAGGTAAATACAGATATACATGTAGATATAAATATATATATGTAGATGTTAAGTCACGACCAAGTGCATATCCGATGATCAGAAGGGAATAATCTTTTTGTATGCATAGGGCATAAAACAAAGGAAACCTCAACAAATTATGTAGATATTGTGTAGCTATAACCTGACAGATCACTTGTAGTATATCCCGGCACCAGTTTGTACAGGCATATTGCGCCTAGTCGGGCTTAGACATATACTGAAGTTCAAGACTGGCGTTTAAACGTGCTGCCGTAGTCTACAGAAAAAGCACAAACTGCAAACAAATCAACACTTATATGAAATCTTAGGCATGCAAGTGGCCTACCAGTGCAAGGATCTGGTGAGGGACAGTCACCGCAGAGACACGTGATGCTCTTGGTGGAAATGTACCCGCGCCAGTAGTGTTTCCTCGTACACTTGAAGAAAAGTTTTTTGCCGGACAAAGTGTACATAACGCCTGGCTTCAGTGCTGGTGCATTTATGGTGGCAAAATGACTCGTGAACTGGGAGTCTTTGGGCGAGGGTATGGAGATGTCGCAAGCGTCTGCAAACATAATAACGAACTTTGAGCTTTGGCTGCACTCTACTCAATCGCCCGCTGCGTCAAACGGTGTAAACGTCACCGAAAACTAAGTTGTTTGGCCAATGAGAACGCTAAAATACCATGCATACGCCAACAGTATTCAGATGACGAAAAACATCGAGATTTTAACGACGTGAGGAAACAGTGGAGCCTGTTAATTTTTTGTCTAGATTAACCCTGCCAAGTTTGCTGATAGAGCTGTGCGAATCCCAAAAATTGGGTATCCTCGTGCAGGTATATCGTAGAAAAATTATGCTGGGATATACATACATACATACATACATACATGCAAAATTGCTTGGATACATGACACTTGTCCTCATTAACAAACTTTATTCCGTTTCCTTCTTATCCTCGGAATAAAGTTCGACACTCAACAGAACATTGGTAAAGCAACTGACCAAGATATACGATTAGAAGACACACGATAATTCGAAACACACATACTTATATACTATACATTCATATATACATACGTACATGTAAGTACGCACACACATACATACGTGCGTACATTCGTACATACATTTATGCATGTATACATATGTATACATGCATCATGTATACATATGTATACATGCATTCATGCATACATACATACATTCATACATACATTCATACATACATTCATATACATACATTCATACATACATGTACATACATCCATACATCCATGCATACATTCATACATCAATCCATACATACATACATACATACATACATTCATACATACATACATGTATTCATACATCCATCCATACATACATACATTCATACATACATTCATACATACATGTACATACATCCATACATCCATACATACATTCATACATACATACATAAATACATACATTCATACATACATGTACATACATACATTCATACATCCATACATCCATACATACATTCATTCATCCATACATACATACATACATACATTCATACACACATGTAAATACATCCATACATCCATACATACATTCATAAATCCATGCATACATATATAAATACATACATTCATACATCCATACATCCATACATGTACATACATTCATACATCCTTACTTACATACATTGATACATACATCCATACATACATGTGCATACATCCACACATCCATACATACATCCATGCATACATACATTCATACATACATCCATACATACATACATACATACATACATACATACATCCATACATACATCCATACATTCATACATACATTCATACATACATCCATACATACATACATACATACATACATTCATACATCCATACATACATACATACATACATACATACATTCATACATCCATACATACATGTTGGTAGTCCTTCGGGTCCAAAGATGACGTACAGTAGGTTGTGTGTCTCATCGTCTATGTACTCGAAGATGGCTCTGCAGTCCCAGTCTTGACGTGCAGAGTCGAGCACAGGTGGGGCATTGGAACTCCGTCGTGGTAACAGTGGTGGATGCTGCTGAGCGGCGTTTCTCTCGAGCAGCTTCGAATCTCTTTCAGCGGTCATCCTCAAAACTGGCAGTTGCTTTTCTAATCGTGGCTCGCCACTTTGGTCTCTCTCCTGCAACAGCTTTCAGCTACTTTGGTTTGATGTTGCACCACTTCAGGTTGGCTTTGACTGTGTCTTTGTAGCGAAGGAGAGGGCGTCCTTGCTTCCTACTCCCAGTCTTCAGCTCGCCATAGAGCAGAGAGGACAGGACCACTGAAGAATACACCTTCAGTTTAGTAGACAGGCGGATGTTGTGTTCGTTGAGCACCCTTGTTTTCAGTCTTCCGAGTGCTTGGCTCGCCTTGCTTATCCTGGAAGCAATCTCTTTTTCTAAGCTGTCATCTTTTGAGATGACGCTCTCCAGGTATTTGAAGTGCTTCACATTGAGGAGTTGCTTGTTGTCGATGGTAATGACTGGCTCCGGGGGATTGGTGTTGGGTGCAGGTTGAAGAAGCACTTCTGTCTTGCCGAGGCTTATGGTCAAGCCGAATGCTTTGGAAGCATTCGAGAAGGAAGCATTCGAGAAGCTGACCAGCATGAGTTGTAGGTCATTCTCTTTGTGGGAAAGGAGCGCACAATCATCCGCAAAAAGGGCGTCCTGGATTAGTTTTTCCAGGCACTTTTTCTTTGCAATAAGGCGCCTTAGATCGAAGACGGAGCCGTCGAGGCGATATTTGATGTACACACCCTCTTCTAGTCCCTGCATAGCTTGGGTCAGCATGCACTTGAAGAAGAGGTTGAACAGATCAGGCGCGAGCACACACCCCTGCTTCACTCCATTTGAGATGTCAAAGGTGGCTGAGGTATCGCCGCTTGCGAGGACCTGACCTGTCATGCCATCATGGAAGAGTCGCAGCATCTTAACAAACTTTCGGGGGCAGCCATATCTACTCAGGACTGTCCACAGTGCCTCTCGGTTGACAGTGTCGAAGGCCTTAGTCAGGTCTATACAGACTAAGTAGAGGGCCATGTTCTGTTCAATGCACTTCTCTTGAACCTGCCTCAGAGCGAAGATCATGTCCACCGTACTGCGTCCTGGCCGGAAGCCACACTGCGATTTCGGTAGATTATGCTCTGAGACTGTGACAAGTCTGTTCAGAATGATGCAAGCGAAGATCTTGCCGGCGATAGAGAGCAATGAGATGCCCCTGTAGTTTCCACAGTCCGCTTTGCTTCCCTTGTTTTTATAGAGAGCAACGATCAAGGCGTCGCGGAAGTCGTCTGGCATGACCTCTTCCTCCCAGATGCTGTTCAGGATGTCGTGGAAGGCTGATATGGTGACTGGACCTGCTGCCTTATAGATCTCAGCAGGGATGCCATCCTTTCCTGAGGCTCTGTCACTATTCATCTGGGATATGGCTTTCTCAA
>NMRA01000188.1:255117-269079 GCA_002633005.1 Phoronis australis | reverse complement strand
CATACATACATACATACATACATACATTCATACATACATTCATACATACGTCCATACATTCATACATACATACATACATCCATACAACCATACATACATACATGCATACATTCATATATACATCCATACATACATACATTCATACATACATACATTCATAGATACATACATCCAGAAATTCATACATACATTCATACATACATACATCCATACATACATCCATACATACATACATTCATACATACATACATACATACATACATACATTCATACATACATACATACATACATCCATACATACATTCAAACATACATCCATACATACATACATACATAAACATACTTGCATTTTTGGGAACGCCATCGTTTATGACGCTGATACATGTATAAGATAACGGTTGAATTAAATATTGCGAAATCCGTAGGGGTGCAATCAAGTTCCTCACCTGCACACGGCTTGGGAAGCTCACATTTCCTATTACAAACACACACAATAAGTCGCTGCGTCTCCTTATTAGCCCAGTACATGCCAGGAATACACTTGACTAAAAGGTAACTATTGTATGCCAATGTATGCACTTTGTCGTCGTCAAGTTCGTCAGTCGTCGACAGGGAAACGGTGTATTTGGTTTGGTTCGTTGAAGGAATAAAAACATCACAGAATTCTGAAAATTCAAATATTTCCATAACGAGAGTTATTACGATACGGGTGTAATAAGCTGCAACAGATTATTTTCCCTAATGACTAAACAACAGGCGTATCTGTTATACCAAAGCAACGTAGAAGCAAGCAGTTGCGAAAAACCTGGACCCTAGGTGAAATCAAATTCGAAATTTTTTTGGGGTCTTCTATTCAACTTTTGTGCAAATTCAAAATGATTGTCTATTATTCTGTGCTAAATTGTTCACGCGGGTGACTGTTTAATCCTAGCTTGCTCTTAACAACCCCAAAATTAACGCTATAAGCTCAAATCTGAACTCGAAAACTCAATTTTTTACTCATTCAAGCCGGTTGCACCAATCTAGGGGGTCATCAGGCACGAACTTGGACTAGATACGCATACATGTATGCATAAACCACAGAGCACATGTACTCGAGCATAGAATACACACGTATATTGAGTTTGCACAAAAGTAGAATAGAACAAACTGGTCAGAATAGTTATTGATTAAGAAATCAGTAGAGTTAATTCCATTTAAGTTGTCCAAAATAAACTTGTTGACATGCATTATTGAAATCAACATCTACATTTAGATGATGTTTACTACTTTGATTCTGGGGTTAGTGCAATTTTAGATCTTAATAGACAATGATGTGATTCGATAAGATCACGTGGTTATCAGCCAATCGTTAAGTAAGTACATTATTATAATTTGGGCAGAAGTCTGGAAGATATTCAGATGGGATTTAGTAGTCCAGTTGAAGCTATAGGACTTGGTACAGTGTAGGCCTACTGAAGAAATAGTACAACAGAGCCATCTCATGGAAGATTCTAAAGAGGATCTTAGCAAGGGCAGGAATTAACGAATAGGAAGTTAAATAAGAGCTTGTTACTTGCACGTAAAATACTACCTGCACGTGTTGCGTCAGAAGAAACTGTGACCAGACCAGCAAGAGGAATTGTGGGACTAAAAGATATTGTCTGCAAGTGCACGTGGCGTCACGATCGGGCTGTGACCAGCAAGTACACTGTTGCAGTACAGTGCGTGTTATTTCGAAGATTAACCAACAAGTGAACACTGTTATCCAACGATCGAGTCCTACAGCTTGAATAGCAGATCTAACATTTTATTATTTTTTGTTAATTCATTGAAGTTATCCCTACAGTGGGCGCTAGCGTAGTCACTCTTCTCCATTGTTAGTGTAATTAATCAACAACAGGTTTCACCTGTTTTAATAAGTGATTATTATATAATAAATAATTGCTGGATTTAATCATTCTCTCTCCATCCAAACACAGCCACAAAGCAAAGCTACCCTTTAAACAAACCCACAGTCAACTTCTGACAAAAGTAAATCTAATGTCACTTTCATTTTGTGTAAAAACGTTAAATCCCGAACCCTGAGATTCTCCAATTACTGCTGCAAAAACACAGATCGATCTCTGGTTTTAATATGAATGGGAAAAATGATGTTTAAATCCGTTCACTTACAAAATTCTAGGGAAATGTTTGTCAGGTGCGACTTCAGGTAAGGGTACCTGTTGGCCTCAAATTGTTCATTACGAGGGATTTTCTGGAAAGTTGTCTGTTCTTTATTAGACAAAACTCCAAAACCCAACATCACTCAATTTTTGAGCACGTTGACCTATTAATAAAAAACGGGGTATGTTCAGCGATATGAATTGTGCATACGCCAAATTTTAGTAGTTCATGCCTTTTTGATGGACTTTTGTCTCGTTTTCTACTTTTTAGGACTTTTTGTTTCACCGACTCCTTCCCTTGGGTGCGCGCATGAACTCTCAAGTTTTCGCACGCCCCACGATCACGAGATCTTATCTAACAGAGGCCTATTTTATAACAGGGATCCTCCCCCAAAAACAAAGTGAACAAAGTCGATACATAGCAACTTCAAATCATTTTAAACATTTTTGACAAAATGATCACAGATAACAGCTTTAAAACTAACCTACCGGTGCAAGGGCTGGGTGGCATGCACTGTCCTTTACAGTCGCATGTGACTGCAGTTGAAGAGAGCTTGTTCGCCATATAAAACCCACTATCACATGTGAACACAATCTTGGAATTATGGTTAACTACAGAGACACCTGTCTGTAGCGTTTGTCGTGACTGAGAATACGACGTCGTGAATCTAGTGATGGAGGCGTTTTGAATGATCAAGTCACACCTTTCTGCAAGTAAAACGACAAGCAAGGGACACCTATTAACGAGCCCTTGAACTATTTACACACATCTGTGAGGTGGCAGATCACGAGGCATTCTGCGCAATACCCATCTCGCACCTTGCGAGATATTGCTATTATTTAACCACAAGTGAATATAATAGCTGTGCCACCTGAAAAGACTAATCAGCTTCCATCGACAACGATGGCACATGGGCGGCGCACCATAGGTGGCTGGGCGTTTTCAGTGCTACACCGCACATGGTCTATAGGCGTTGCACCACAGGGGGTCTGAGAGGGCTTTAGCCCTCCCTCTTTTTTCAGTGCTGAGCCGCCCATGTTGCAATCAGTTTGGCCAGAACCTCATTCGGTGTTCGAACTTCCGCAAATAAATGTGCTGGACCTCCGGGCCAGTACAACCACTATATCTTTGCTAAACACGTTTCATCAGTATACTAGAGCTCTAAGCTAGAGTTCTATGCGCAAACAAAGTGAATGGGGCGATCGCAGATTTATTGCCAACGAAGTTTCAAACTCGTTGGCATAGGCGGATTCAGGGGGTCCGGGCTCCCTTTATTCCCTTGATTTTTGGTGATATCAAATCTAGAATCTTTAAACTGTTGACTTGAACCCCCCTTTTAAACAAATCCTTGATCCGACCCAACTTTTAAAAAATCGTATAACCGCACCTAGTTGGCGTTCAACAAGTGGGAAGCAAACAAAATTAGTCAATAGACCTTTTTGAGACCACAACCACATAGACAGTGTACATGTATGTGATTATTTAAAAGCTAGCCGGGCTTGTAACATCAGTTTAAAAGTATGAATTCGAACACTGAGTTCATTCCATTACATTAGATTTCTAACTAAACATCACTAAATCTGACCTGTACAAGGCAGAGGGGCCAAGCACTCGCTTAGACAGTCGCACGTTATGTTGCGAACTGTACCATCCGACCAGTATTGACCTTGCAAACACCTGAATGTCAGAGGCTGGCCAGCAATGACACTGCGAGTCCCGGGAACGAGGGTAGCGTTGCCTTGCTCTACTACAAACTTCGACACATCCCTTGCCAATATGACAAGATCACATTCGTCTGAAATGGGAATAGGTTTAGATAACTTTAGATAAGTTTAGTACCATGAAAATAATTTCTTACGTTACCTGACGTGTACCACATTGATTGCCATTTGGGTTTCGGGCACTAGGTCTGCATTAGACAGTACCACCGTCCCAACTAGCAGTAGAGACGCTGGTCATTCTATTGATGACCTCCAGCGTATGCTTTCGGCAAATTATGCCACATGGTAATTAAACCATCGGAGTCATGTTAATAGGTCTATACGCGAAGCAAATAGAAAGACAACTGATGACGACGTTGTTGTATTTAATTCCTTCCAACTTGAACAAATACTCCTCTAATTAATTTTTTTCTAAACAGCCTTTCGTTCAGGTTCCCAACTAGCCATTTAACGATGCTCCAGTTAGGAGATATGACGTCATAGTCAATCATCATAGCGAATTGTAATACCGACCTGAACAATACATAACTTTCCGTAAGTTTACATTTACAATACAGAAGCCACGTAAGAGTTCCTCCACTTCTTTACCCGTGCAAGGTGGCGGAAAGGAGCTCATGGGTTGGCAAGTCCATGTGAAATATTGAGTCATAAGCCCTCCTTCCCACTTGTGTCCGGGAACACATTCCACAACGACGGCCTTGCCCGTTTCCATGGTTACATTAGACAAAGGGGCCAGCTCAATTGACTTCAAATTCATACTGTCGATAGATTGCTTTACTGTGTACAAACGTGCAGTAGAGTTGATCATTTGAATGTCGCACTTAACTGAAACAACAACGTCAGATTATTCAACAATCAATGCCAGTTGACCATTTATCCTTTTGAGCATTGCTATTTATTTTTTGCTTCAACTTTCTCGTAAATTTACCCGGTAACTGAGATTACGTCCTGATCCGGGGTTCCCTCATGGGTAACTGTTGCTGTAATTCGCGATCGTCATTCGTCTGCGACATTCTGTTTTTGGGAAGAGCTAGAGCAATCTGGATTTCAAAACGGACATGTAAAAGGATACTGTAACGCTGAACGTTTATTTAAGAAAAGATGTTGTAATCAGGATTTTATTAATTTCAAAAGGTTCTTCTTGAGTCGAATTGTGGTCGAGCCGGTCTTGTCACTTGCTGACTGTCAGCCTTACCTCAAATAAGACGTGCCATAGAACTGGAATGCGTGAGCAGTTTTTATTCGTTTGTTTAGGTGTTTTCTCTTGCTATGGAGGTAATAAAAAACAATTGTAGGCTGCTTGGTACACGTTGTGCTAGGCGTGTACTGGCAGCTCAGTTAGGCCCATTGCAATGATCACCTGGAACCAATTTTTATGCTTCATCAATATATAGTTTAAAAAAAAACGAACTGAAAGTGCTGCATACCTGACTCAAGGGCCGTAGTGAGAATTTTTGTACTGGCGAAGAAAGCTTCGACTCACTATCACCGGAAGCTGTTATCGAACAAATTTATCAATATTTTTGCAACAATTTTCCGTCTAATGTCACCAAATTGTAAAACAAAGGACCATCTAGCGAAGTGTAAAACCATCTGGACTTGGTTACAGTAATTTTGAAAGCTCAGCATTTCCTTCAAAAGACATCCACATGATCAAGCACCGCTAGAACTCTGTTTTTAAAAATACATGTAGGTCAATTTTGTAGTTATTGTCCCTAAAATAGGTCAATACTGTAGTTATTTATATCACAGCTTCGCCATTTTTCGTCTGCCAGTGAGTTGCATGAGTCATTGAAAACCCTGATATGAGTTTTAGATGATGCATGATTACACAAACAAAAACAGAAATTACTCAATTTAAAAATAATTGCTTTTATACCACAATGTTAGCGTCAAATGGCAGATACGACCGTGTAATAACCCATCAAGTTATCTCACTAGTGAGATAACGATTTGGCGGGAAACCGAGGACGGAGTCGAATCCGGGACATTGAAATTGCTGGTCGCCGACTTTATCACTACACCATGCAGCGACTGACGTCATCAAGAGTGAAAATAGAATACTGAAATGAGCACGCGCAATAATCGCATGTTCAACAAACCGCATTAGACTGTACTTATACGCTACGAAAAATAAGACACATAATTTCCATAAAAATGATACCTTAATTCAGTGAAAATTTTCTCTCGTGTCCTCTTACTTGTAAATCACCAATCTACCGTTTGAATGCGGGTATCGTGTGGTCAGGATCTTGAGAATTATATTCAGTTACCAGTGGTAACCTACTTTAGCAGACGATAATTTCCCGGTCGAAGCTTAGCGTGAAAAAAACGTGTTTTAAGGTATAATAATTGGTAAACCTTAATTTATCAATTCAATTTATTTCTATTATATTTAAGTTTTCAATTGGTTTTGAGTAAAAGCATTATTTGACAAAAATAGCCCGGCTTTTCTGAAAAGGTCACGACCTCCAACCCCGGGCCTCTGACATAGAAAGTAGTTACAAAGACGTGGAGAGTCAGAAAAGGTAAATCGATTCATTGCAATGTTTCTCGTTAAGTATGTGGTATAAATAGATTATTACATGTTCTCAGCCGTTATCCCCCTTATCTAGAGCCCTCGTGGATTTTGGAGAATTATCACCCTCGGGGCTAACGCCCCTCGGGCGATAATTCTCCAAAATCCACTCGGGCTCTAGTTAACGGGGGATAACGACTTCGCCAGGTAATAATCTATATTAAAACCACAACATCAGCCTCGAATGGCAGATACAACCGTGTAATAACCCATAATTTTATCTCACTAGTGAGATAACATTTTGGCGGGAAACCGCGGCCGGATTCGAACCCGGGCCTCAACAGTTGCGAGTAGCCGACTTTACGACTACACCATGCACTCAGCGGCTGATGTCATCGAACGTGAAAATAGAATACTTAAATGAGCACGCGCAACAATCGCATGTTCAGCAAAGGGCAATGCACCAACAATTATACGCTATGAAAAATGAGACGCGTAATTTCCATAAAAACGATATTTTAATTCAGCCGCAACATACAATGTAGTAAATGCACAAATTAATCTCCGTGTTACTTTATTGTATATTTTGTGCTGCCAGTGGGGAGCAGGACCCCTGCAGGCAACCTTAAGTCGGGGACCAGTTGAGGTGGAACTGGGTCAGAAGAATCAGAAGATGTCGCCTTCAGTCATACGCGTAGCGCTTACGACAGTGACGCTCTGCTCGACTAGTCGTGTTCTGAGGAATCCACAGGAACCCTTCAACACGTACTGGTATACGCATAGGCGGATCCAAGGGGTCAAGGGGTCCGGACCCCCCTTTTCCCTTAATTTTAGTGATACCAAATCTACAATTTTCAAATTGTTGAACGGCATCCTACTGCTTGATAAGAACCAGCCCCCATTTTAAAAATCCTAGATCCGCCCCTGTTACGTTTGATCTTGTGTCGTCGTAAAACTGAATATTGAACATAGTTTGCTTTCGCTCTTAAACTACGTCGTAAATGCACACTACGGCATTGTTCAGTTGCATCAATTATAATATTATGTCTGACGTATTTAACAATATCAAACCTGGGAATGACCAAGTCTTAAGTTAAACCTGGTTTAAGATCTTAGTACAGGTCTAAAGAATATAGACTTCGTTGGTGAAATGAAAACTGACTTAGGTCAGGTCTAACCTGGAGTTAAATCAGGTTTTACTAGACCACTGGTCTAAAAGTTAAGCCACCTTTATGAAATGCAGATTATCTTTAAACCTGGTCTAAGTCCAGTCATTAAACCAGGCTTAACTTTAACCCACCTTTATGAATACGGCTGAAAATGTTTCTGATCATTAATTGATTAGTTAGCTCTTCACATGTATATCATTTAAACCATGGTATACACGTAAACCATGGTATACATGTAAACCATGGTATACATGTAAACAATGGTATACATGTAAACCATGGTAAACCAGTAATATCAAATCAAATGAAACAAAGAGGTTTACAGTAAAAATGACTTATTGAACCAATGAACACCACATAAGGACAAAGTATGGGTCTCTCACATGCTGTAAACTATTTACTCAGGCATGCATGCAAAATCATACTCGGCTTTATATATTTTAGCTCGCGGTGCATTTTTGTAGTGACATTTTTAAATTAAGTTCGACATGTTGAAAAGATGCATTTATTTAGAAGAAATGTGTCAAACTTTCATTATTCTAACACACAGTGATAAGGATTTTCAGATTTGCAAATAGAGAAAAACTTCTACTCTCAAGAGTTCAAGTGGATAATTTATCATTCAGGCAATCAATCAATAATCGTTTATTTTAGTGACCTGTAGCAATTGCTACCCAGCCACAACTTGGGCGTAAAAGTCCCCATTTCCAAGGAGAACGTACAAAAATAAGCAACGCATGCATGCACATAATGACAAAAGAAAATCAGACCAACCTTCTTAATCATCATTAATTTAGTAGTAAATACCAACCTTTTCGCCTGAAATATGCATTATAAATAAAAACTGATAACTAATTTACACACAGTGGTGTTAGCCGCATTGCACATGTACAGTACATACATGTAAGCAAAATGAGGTACGGTGCATTATAACGCTGGCAAGGTCTTGACATTTTTGTTTATTATGAATGAATCGTAGCCTCCACTTGTTTTAATGTTAAATTACCTTTGCTCATATTAGCAATGAAAGTTGATCTTAACTGATCCTTCACCAAACAAAAAAGTAATTGTATTGTGCAATTGTATGATCTGTCCCGTAAATTAAACTGCAATAAACTACCTCAAGGTTTTGGTTTCGAGGTCGTCCGAATTCATAGGCAACCATCGTAGACGAGACTTAAGCGTGCTTGTGTTTGAACTATCCAATATGGTATCGAGATTGCCTGACGGGCGTTTTCGTCTATTAGACGCACGGCAACCGTACAAACCAACATCTCAAGTTGATGTTCTCTACAAATTATTTTATGAAAATCGTACGACTTATGGGAACATGTTGCTACAGTGTAGTCTATGCCTTTGGACTGACTTGATGAAATTCTTTAAGCTATTACAATGACAGCGAAAATGGATGTCACTAGTCCTAAGCAGAGCTCGGTAGCAGAAGCAGACAGCGAAAGTTTTGTATAGACAAACGACAAACCAATCTGTAGGAAAACAATCGAGATTCGTGGGACGAGTTTTAGTTCCCTGACAGTCGTGAAAGGCGCCTACAACTGTTGTGAGACGATCCTTTCAAAACGGTTTTGTACTGTAGCTCGACTGTCGTACCATTATTGTTACTATGAGCAAGAAAAGAACTAGGACGATGGCACGGTAGCTCCACCTGTCGCTGCCTTTGGTATAACAGTTCACAGATGTGAGAGGACACTAGAGACATGTCCAAACTTAGCTGACTGTTGACAATCATACCTTAGAAATGGCCGATTAAGATGATGTGAAACTTTCCGATTCCGTTCTTAACATTCATGTACTAAGGCGTAATTCTTTTTAAAATATAACATTTTTCGGGGGTTATCAAAAAGGCTTCGATGATCTTTTTTTAATCAAAAGTTGCATCACAAAAACGAAATTATCAATCAAAAAAACTGTAACAGCGTCTTTAGATTTCTTTTTAAACATTTATTTCAAATGAATTTTGTTCATGCTCTGGATGCCGTTGGTTTGCAGAGGATATGCCTTTCTTTTTTGCTTACTAAAGTGACATAGTTATGTGGTTAAATTAATAGCGAATAAGTACAAAGTTAAAAACAAACTTTTACAGGGTATATATGCTCTTACTGAGTTAAACCTAAACAATATTTTTGTGGACACTTCATGCAATACACAACCTCGGTGATACCTACATGTACATGTATATGTATATCATCTTAACTCGTTCGAATTGCGAAGAATTCAATTTCGTTTTCAGGCGCTGTTTACCAAGATAGGCAATTTCAAAGTAAAGTGATGTTTCTGTTTTAATTGCAGGTGATGGTCCCCATACACAGATTGGCACGCTCATGCGCACTAGTATTAAACGGCAACTTCCTAGCTTAGGAATTTATTATAATTCTGATTCTCTCTTGTGTCATGATGTGTGCATTTACACGGAAAAACTAATTTGGAATTTTCTCATGTGATTATTATTTGTAACGCTTAAGATGATGGTGCGATTGTTGATACTTATTCTTACCGTTACATGGTGGTACGGTTTCAGTTCTCGCTTCACACTCTAAGACATAAGTTCTGCTTGTTTTGAAGAGCCAGTGAAAACCGTCTAAACACCGGTATTGTATGGTGGCACCATTAGGCTGCCACCTCTCTCCTGGGTGGAGTACTGTTCCATTGACGCTCATCGTGTAAAGAAATTTCTCGGGTTTCGGGACAACAACCAAACAGTGATCTGAAGCAAAATGTCGCAGGTCATCAGGCAACGATAACTATTTAGTACAGTTGAAAGACACCTTTAAGTGTCTATTTCAAAAAATAGCAATACCTTTCCTCGCCATGATTGAGATGGTTGAAGACTTTCTTGTTTGAGGTTGTACCAAAAATAATAGAAAGTATTCTCCGTTTATTTACTTGGACCCATCAAAAAAATGAAAAGGCCCAACATCAAATCGGTCCAGTGTGGCACAGTGTGTCCTTTTCTGTGGCCTAAACATGTTACACCTCCCCTTTTTTGTTCTCACCAACAACTGAATGAAACTTATCACGTACAACAGTACAGTTGTACATATAACACTGAGCAGAACCGTTACCGTGCAATGAACGTCTCTTTGCAAAATACTTATCATAGCCCTTACCACGCACAAAAACACAACGGAACCTTCATATACACGAGTCCTCGTTTTCGTCCACCATCTTGAATGTTGGTACAGTAAACAGACGTATGTTTAAAGTCATAAAAGCTCAGTTTCCAAAATATAACGACTGGACTGTCAGAAGGCTGCAACTATTATGCAATTCGCAACATTTTCAGGAGTGCCTCAAACTTATTTTTTACCGAACACTCTATTTTCCATTTCGGGGTGCAAGATGCCGAAATTCGCCACGACGTCTAATTATTTCAGTGAAGCCCGAAGTCTGTTACAGTCACATGACCGATCACTTCTGACCAGCATCGGCTGTCCAGCATCGGCTGACCAGCATCGACTGACCAGCATCAGCTGACCAGCATCGGTTGATCAGCATCGGCTGACCACCATCGGTTGACCAGCATCGAATGACCGGCATCGGATGACCAACGTCGGCTGACCAGAATCGGCTGACCAGCATCGGCTGGCTAGCATCGGCTGACCAGCACCGGCTATAAAGCAAAGGCCACCTTCGAAGGATAAAATCCAATTTCACAAACGACCGGGATAAATTCATTACCAAGCGCTGTTTTCGTCATTCATTCGCTAGTTTAACACAATTCTTCACTTAACTACCGGGTTCCCGTTATAGCACAATGTAACAATCGACTTGTAATCTTTACCTAGTATTCTACTACTCCTGTGCGCACACGCGACATGCTGCACTCGGAACATAAGTAAGTGTACAGACCAGATTTACAATTTTGAACAGCTACGTGCAGGCTCAAATTGTCACACCGTCACAAATTGTCAAACTTCGAAATTGTGACAACTGGGTCTCCAATGTAGCCCCAAATTGTCACAGTTTTCCCAAATTACCAAGAGCAAGTTTTTTGAGTGTCAGTTTGAGTGTGTACTGTACTGCAAGCCAAAATTGTTACAACGTTCCAAATTGTCACAACATTGCAAGTTGTGTCAGTGGAGTAATCTAGCCATTAAGACTGGATTTCAGCCAAAAATTTCCAAATTACAAGATGAAAACAGTACATTACGCACAATCTTTTCAAAATGAAACCCTTCCACGGATTTGTGTAATGACTTCCTGATTTTACTAATAAGTTAATTCAGAAACTTTGAAGTATTACGGTAGCCTAACTGAGGAAACCTCGGCAAATTGGGACGAATGGTTTTGAAATCTTCAACAAAGGGTTTTTGATGGTATGAACAAGATAGCGTACAATGTTATTCAAGACATCTGTTGACCATGGTTGGCAAGTTCAAACATCCAACATTCACAAGTTGTATAGAATTACGTAATCATTATTTTCCATTGTGCTTGACAATTCTGTAATTAATCGCACTTGTTATGTGAACACTTTATGGTCAACGACAGACGAAAATATTTTATTCACTTTCAAACTAGGTGAACATCAATGATAAAATACGTCACCCTTGTTTTCATCTTCGATATCTCTTTTCAAGTAATAAATCGTCACATTTAAAACTTTCTTTTACTAGCGGCTGTATGATACGCCAGGGGAATTACATGTACACTGGGAGCAACTGTTTAGGAGGTTACCGTAAAAGCCCCGAAAATAAGTGCCTGAACCTATATCCGAATACTTTTGTAGATTTGTCTTCTCAAATCTCCACTGACTATAACAGCACATGTGCCTTGGCTTCACAATTAAAGGCATGCGTTTCATCTTGTACATTTGTGCACGTGCGCGTGTATGCTAAAATAATGCCTTTCTTTTGAAAATCTTTCTGACAAATCCCGCGTATATACGTGCATCCACATAAACTACGCAATTAGACGCAACCGCGCAATTGGAAGTATTTCACAAATAAAATATCGATCCACGACGTTTATATCATAAATCTTTAGTTCTTGAATTGCCGATTATTGTTACTGTTGAGCGTAAATTTGCATAATTTTATATTGTAGAGAGCCTTCTCGGTAAAACGTTTTATCACTCTTAGACTAGACAAAATATTTCACTGACACCACTACGTTGTGACAATTTGGGACTTTGTGACAATTTTCGCCCAAACTGACATGAAGAAGTTGATGTGGCAATTTGGGCAAAATTGTGACAATTTGTGCTTGCAGCACCGACCCAAACTGTCACAATTTCGAAGCTGTGACAAGTTGGGCTGGCACACAGCTGTGACCACTTAGCGAATGACTGTGGTAGAATTCACTACTTCTGTTCCATAAGTGGATATCCGAGTCTCGCCTCAAGAGTACCGCAAGTGCGTCAATTGTGCACAACGCATCCCCGTACATACAAAGTGGGTTGTCTTAAAGAATCCGGAGTCATTCCGGTAATGATTTGTAAAAAGATGATGAAAGTAATATTACCGTAGCAACCACTAGGTGCCGCGTTTATGAAGTTCGTAACATTCGAATCACTGCAGTTCAAAATTATTGTCTTCTTGGGTCCATCTGCCCAGGAGAACTCATGGCTACAACTGAAATTGATTGCCGCCCCCGTCATGAAGAACATCCCTTCCTTTTCTGTTCGTTGAGATGTCTCGTATTTCTCATCCACGGACCACGTGTATGCGGTAACACTGAAGTCCGGAATTTTAATAGAACAGTACTCTAAAAAATAAAATATATTTTCATAAAAATGGATCAGTTTAGCAGTGCACATACTCATTTACTTCGTAAGGAAACACTAGAATGTGTAATCCGGTTACAAGCGTTACAGGTCAAGCGACCATTTTGCTTTCTGATACCTGAGATTTCTTCTGCTTCCCATTCTCATAACTTAATTGCCTCTTTGCCGAAATGATTTTTGTTGGATCCACAAAATGTAGTCGATTTCTACATCGCATTGTGTGGCAGTTCTAGACAAGACCGTTTCGTCCACGATATTAGTCGACTCAACAGCAAAAAAATTAAATGTCGCGGAAATCCTTGACGTTTGGTGAGTCTGCTCAAAAATAATCTAGCAAAGAGATTGATTTACGAGAAAGCGAACCAAAGGATTTTTTCAAAAGTAGAAATGGTCACTCGGCATTCAATGCTTTAATTATGACAGTTATTACAACATAATGTCAGATTTTTCCGTTTGAAAATACCGAATCTGGTCTGGATTACACGAGAAGATAATCTGACCAGGGCCCGGTCTCTAATCTTTGTACTCGAAACGAACTCGAAACTATTTTTGGCAATTTCTCTGCTCCTTTTGTGCGAACTTAAGATAATTGGTTATCAGACTGTGCTCGAATACATTATAGTTTATGCATAGGAGTTTCTAGTTCAAGTTTGCCCTTGAAGACCC
>NMRA01000188.1:232285-246071 GCA_002633005.1 Phoronis australis | reverse complement strand
AAATCTAAATAACTTGGGTCCTATATTTTTGTATTAGTGCGCGCCGAATGAAAGTAATCGTGAGTGTTGCTGTGTTGCAAAATCTCTTATCCTGGGCCGATTTGAAAAATTCAAAGTTGTACTCATATTTGTTTTCGCTCCTCTTTTCAAATATTACAGTAAAAACTACGTAAAACTCTCACCATAAAAAGTACAGTCTGCTAGCTAGATTGTAATCAGCTGATCATATCCGCATGAGCGAAGCCAATTATCCTCGCTCGTGACTCGATGACTAGAGCAGCCTGGCGGCATCCCTTTGTTTACACCGGCGTTTCTGATTGGCTGGTCGATTTCTCAACAGGCAGCGCTTTAAGCAAATAGATGCACTGCCATGACTGATAGAGGAAGTGTAAATATGGTCTGTTGTACAGACAAATCGGTGCTTAAAATTTATGTTCAGGAAATGTGAATCCCAGAAATTGTGGTTGCACCCTTTCGGAATGTATCTTTCTACTTTCGATGACTTCTGTTTACGATACTGGCCTGTATTCATAAAGCATGAATAACATACCGGTTAAATCGGCCAGATGTATGTGTTTATTCGACATGCATGTGCTTCAAGCACGCGGCTGTTAAACATTACTGCAGAAACGAAAGAGTTGCTGCTACGCCACTTGCGTGACAAGGCTAAAAGTTGTTCACAGTCCGCCATTTTTCATATTGTTGTAAAGCTAACCAATGACTGCCAAAGTTGCATCAATCAACGCTAAGTGCGTGCTACTGGGTGATAACTGCGTGCTGGCTAGGCACGTAGGGAACCAGCGAGCTTCGTCTCTAGCTATGATACATGGCGTCTCTGTTTGTTTCCATGGAGACTAGTGGATGCTACTAGAAGCCGAATCTGCCTTGCTCTCGTTTTTTATCTTCGTTGTGAAAGCCATTGGCATAGGAAGGGGGGAACCCAAGGGGGCTATGGCCGTCTGTTGCGGTCAAAATTCATTGTAATTTTGCGCTCGTAATGCCTTTCCCCGCACTCGGAAGGTTCCTAGAAATTTTATGTCCACCGATAACAAAAAGTTGGCGTTTGAAACCCCTCCCCCGACATCGAATATTTCTGACAGTGCAGCAAACGTCAATAGAAAACAATTCATGAAAGACAATTTCACTTATGACTCAGTTCATGACAGACTTTAGATCAACAAAGTTCAGCGCAAGTAACGATCTGGACTTCAAACATACAGTAGATGTACCGTGTGACTCTGTGGCGTAACAAAGGCGAGGGGTTCAGGAGCACCCGAGCGCCTGCCGTAGAGGGTGCCAAAAAGGTGTTGTCCAAAGGGGGCACCTGAGTGGGGGAGGTTCCACTTGAGGTGTCGATGGAGGTGCTCGCTACGCCACTGGACTGACTTCTGTCATTTCAGGAGTGTTCAGGATACAAACACTAAGTTCTGCTTGGGTAAAACCGACACCAAATTCTCTTCAGTGAACATCGCACATGATTTGACTCCACGACTGGTCCTGCTAAGTCCCAAATTTACCTACTCTGGCTGGTAAGAGCTCATCCTCTGGAACTGTGCTTGATTTGTCAGGAAATACACAGGCGTTCTGAAGTGTCTTTAGTATGGCTGACTAATGCCACAAAGAGCTCGTAATCGCATTTTTGTTGAAATCTCTTCTAAAAGAACATGAAGTACCATCGTTCCCCATTTTGTCTTTAAGCACATGATACCCTCGACCAGATTTTACAAATAACAATTCTTACAAGTTCGAAACTCAAAGCTATTTACTTCCATTTAAAACCTCTAAAGACTGTTTAGATTAACATGTTAATGGAAGCAAACAGGACAGTTACATATACAAGTTCTTTATATATCCACGCAATACATCCAGAAAACAACTTGTTTTCATTTGAAAGAGCTTACACTTGATTTTTATAACAATTTAATGTAGAATTCTTGTTGAAATTTTCGTTCAAATGGCCGGTAAACCCTACTAATCATTTCCGAAATTGACACTTTCGCAGAAATATAAATATGAGGCAAGATATTTTTGCTCAGTCATTAAGATTAACTCTTTATCTGTACGTTCAAAAAGTTACATAAGTTACAAGGTGCAATATGGCGGTAAGAGGGTCACAAAAACAGCCACTAAAATTATCCAGGGAAACTGATCTATGCATTATCTTCCCTTTAAAACATAGTGCTCCAGAGGTGAAACTAAGGGTCATTGAGTGCACAAAATGAGGCATTTCGATTTTTGTTAAGATAACTATCCATGTACAAAAATGTCGTTGTTTTGAAGTTTGACGTACCNGATCATATCCGCATGAGCGAAGTCAATTATCCTCGCTCGTGACTCGATGAATAGAGCAGCTTGGCGGCATCCCTTTGAGCATGAGCCGAGCGCGTCTCAGCCAAGGTGGATAAATACGGTCTAGTTCAATTTTCCATACCCCGCCGTTTACCTTAAACACCGGGGTTAGAACCAATTTTATTTAGTGGGAATGTTCATAGCATGTCGCTGGCATAGGCTGAACTAGAGGGGTCAAAGGGACTCTGGGCCCTTTTTCCTTAATTTTAGTGATATCAAAAATAGGATTTTTAAATTGTTTATTCCGATTCTCCCTTTAAAAAAATTTTGATCAGGACCCCTTTAAAAATCGTGGATCCACTCCTGGTTGGCGTTCCAGAGGTGAGAGGCAAAGTACAATAAAATTAGTCAATGGCACTTTTTCAATTAATTGAATACAAGACCACAACCACATAGGCCTACACACGTGAAAGCTTACTAGCAAGCCGGGTCAGTAAATTTTAAAAGTTATTGGCCCGGCCACAAATCCACTGGCCCCGGGCCACCGGGCCAGCATGTATTTCGAACGCCGCTCTCTTACCAAAGCATCCTGCCTTGAGTTCACAACCTTTGTCGCATGAACATGTAAACTTTTGGGTCCCATCGCCTCCTGGAAAGATTCTCCTTGGATTGCATTCGGCAATAAAGGCTCTTTCTTCTCCAATGACTATACTGATTTGAGCGTCTTTAACCACATGTTGGGTTACTTCATCAGTAATCATCTTTATAAGTTGGTCTTCAAGTTTCGGCATCTTCACGAGGCATTTGTCTGGCGAAAGAAAACAGCAGCATAAACAATTTCCAAAAGCTGGCACCATCGAAATTTCTTAGGATCAAACAATTTGCCACCTAACCTAGCCTTATATTTTAGGTCAGGCGTACGTTCCGTAGAATCCAGAACCTCTCTAAGGGAAGGTAGAGTGATCGCATGTTTTGTCTTCTAAGGCATCACAGTATCTCGCGAAATCTTTCTTTTTTCGCAAGAAATCAGATTTACTAGGCAAGCTGCTTCCAGTGACGGTTGAATCCGTGCTCATAAGTGACCAAAGATGGCAACTCTTGAATCAATTTGAGTAGCCGGCGGCAGCTGACATGGTTAGTCTTAGGCCTTGACTGAACTACATTTATGCATTCAGGGAACTCTGACTAGAAGCAGTTGACGGCACGTAGATTTTACTAAACCTAATAACAGTCACTGGCACTTTGCAACACTTGATTTGTCGTGTATATAGGACTACGGTCGGTTTTACGACCAAAACGTATTTTGGTGATCATTGTTGGGTAAGATTGGTTTCTTGCAGTTGATTCAAAAGTAAAAATGCATTTTACTCGTTTTTGCTGTCTACAAATCGTATGAGGGCGTTTACTCTATTAAATCAGCCAGTTACCCTCTATTTCCCGGCAGTTGAACCACGTGACTTTCAAAGGTCGTCTTTCTGGCAAGCATATTTGTTATGCAAAGTTGAGGCAAAATGCTAAAGAACACAGTAATGGCTTTGCCCCAAAGCTGCATAGCGGTAATACTTTCAAGTACCGATTATCGGATTTATAAAACGTATGATATTTTCAAAATAATTCTATGTTTACGCTAAAAATCAATCAAAGCTTGGTAACAATATCAGTCTTTGTCCTGATGACGGGTAAGAAATGTAACCCCTAGGAAGCTCAATATTTCTAGAAATGTAAAACTCATTTAGCACAGCGGACCAGCGCTTGTTTTACTCCCCAAAATACTTAATGGGGGAGTTACTGCTCCAATTTGCTTCGGGTTTCGCCTCTTCCCCCACTCGCATATGCATTAGGATTAATCTGTGGACCTTTTTCAAGCCGCCTTCGTTCTGCGCTCTTGTCAGCATTTTTCACGTCTATTCGCCTAACAGCGAAACAACTGAGGTAGCAAATCCGATCTCAGTTGATTTTGACTGTAAGACAGCTTTGTAAGAAATCGGTGATTCATCACAAATACACCATGAATCATCTCATCCTCTAACATCTGGGGACGTTTTTACTCCAACGCCTGAGCAAGCCTAAGCCAGACTGCGACTCATCCGTCCTAATTGATTCACAAATGCTCGTGGCGTAGCCAAGATACTGAAGAAAATCTATTCGTTACTTTCTCTTAATGCATCGTTTTTGAAACTTCAAAGACGGCAATTTTTTACTTTTTAAATTTAAAAACAATCCTTTGGTTGTTTGCCTTGCTTATTGTTTGCTTGTTTTACTTTGAAACTCGTTCATTAAACAGGCGTGTTGGATGGTAATTATCTCATCCAAAGTGTTCAGCCAAGCACATCAATAGCGACTAGCTCACTTCAATAAGTGCACGTGCAATCAAGCCTTCTGATGTGCCGAGGAATTCATGTGGATACTCTGGGGGTAAACAATGTCCGCTTTCTCGTCCACTTGCGTGCGAATCCTGTAAGAATTGCCTAAAGCAAAAGATTTTGTTGACTTATAGCTTTTATAGAAGAGAAAAAGGTTAGTAGCCAGTCCTATATCGAAGTATAAACTACAAAATGTTATTGGGCCGTAATTTAACCGCATTGACGCTTCAATGGGTACCATGGATTGACTTCACCGGTTCTGCCGGGTCAATCGGCTAAGACATCTGGTTGGTTTTCGATGACAATTTCCGACTCACAGACCATGAACTTAGCCGCTTGACCGGGCGGAACCGGTGAAGTCAATCAAGTCAGCCATAGCTACATATACATACAAGCAGTTTTGGGCTTCTAACTATACTCACTGCATGCATTAGAGATACTTTTATGGAACTCGTCACAGTTGCAAACTGTCGTTTGATCTTGCTGTCTGCACGTGTACGTCAAGTCGCCCCTTGAACTCCCGTCCTTATTGAAGTGTCCAGGAGCACATACAACGGTGATTTTGCTTTCAAACATCTCTTGGGTCTGTCCTGTTATCTCAACATACGTCGGTTTTAAGTAACCGGTACTTTTGACGAATACTAAATCACCTCTCACGGCTTCAAGACTGTCGACGCGACTCTTGGGTGGAACAGGAAATTTGCAGACACCTTGATGAAAGATTTCAACGTGAAGCCAATCTATGAGTGACTAGAGGGGAAAGAACCGTCTAGGTCCTCAGTACCTACTTGTTGGGACTATTCGACGCGGTGTCGCTGCAGTACTAGTGGTGCTTGAATTGCGCATGCGTCGCTCTCTGCTTGTAAACAGCTGGTAAAAAGACGGAATTGTTATCAAAATACGTCGTCGCACTAAGCCTTCTTATTACTATTTTCCCGGGTGCAAATGTTTAACAGGTGGTCACAAGTTCCCAAAAGACCTAAGGTTACTACAGGCGTGGAGAATTGCGGTCAAAAGGGTCAACCAAGTTGTTGATGTACTATTTTCTTTCGTAGTGCGTAAGGTTGCGTAGTGTTAATGTGTAAATTGGCTCAAACTTCTTATATAAACGACGTTCCGATACTATTCGGCCTTCTTATCATGTACCGCTACTCTAACCCTAACGATGTTTTTCTTCATGGGGCCTAGGCCCAATATCATTTGAAATCGGCCTTGTCGGATAGACAGAACAACGTCTTCTTAGATTGTGAATAAACGATCTAACCACCGGTGGGTTCTAAGCCCATGGCTCCTACACAAGTGACAAAAAATTTGTGGAAGCCGAAGCCTCACGCCCCGTGTGTGCGCGCTATGAATTTCCATTGAGAGACTACATAATCACGTTACTTGGTACGTTTTCAGCAATTAGTTTTCTATAGACATTGCTCAGTGATGATGGTATTCCAACCTGTTACCCCACTGAATAACGGGTTTATTCAGTGGAACTAAGTGTTTGTCTTCACAAACTCACCCGGGACCCGGATGGTAGGCTAACAACACATTTCTACATATTGTCCTGGGTGGAATTGCTCCCAATATAAAAGATGTATGGGACGTACCGCTCAGAAGTCATGGTTGACTTTTTCACAGCAGTTACTTTACAAAACTATGCTATGTCCCATAAAATTCTCTAGATTAGTGAGTTTCCTTATTCTATAGCGGACCCCACCCACAGGAATACCAGATTATAGTTACACAATTAACATGAATGAGCTCCATTTACATGTATTCTGACAGTAAATTCGTAACGTTGCAATGGAATTAATATTGACACCTAGAATGAATTTTATTTGTTGAGATCAGAAAGGCATTTTAGGTGTCATGAAAAATACACATTCTTAAATGACTTTTAGCCTGTTTCACATATTTCAATTCAGATCTTAAATAAGACTTCGATACGAAGATTATTAGTTTCTACACATAAACATGAAGATGAAATGTCAAGTAAGTTCTGCCTTACAAAAGCAGTTTTGTCTTGTGTTTTCTTTTATAATTTTCTAATATTTCTCTGACTATTCTGTTACAGGTGAGAGAAAACGACTGAAACCAAGTGAAAAGCAGTCCTTCAGCAATAACCGGAGGGAATTGAATCACTCAAATTCAGGAAGTCAGCCCTTGCTTTGGGAAAATTACAATAGTTTTTAACAAATTATGTCGTTCCGTTGCATGTATGTGGTTTTTCAGTTTGCCATTTTATTTTTAAATACATTGATTATTGTTTATTTTCAAATCTTGGGCATAGCAGATTCTTATCCAGCTAGCTACAATTGAAAACATGCGTTGCTTGCAATTGGAACTTTTGTTATAGACAAGTTATCACAAAACTTAAAACTGTTCAAAGGCCTTCTTAAGAAACCTCTAAAAATAGTTTCGCACATAAACAAATCAAGTGCAATCAAAGAGAATACTTCGTTTTGATCGCCGGACATTTCTATTCTAACAGGAAAATGACAATTCGCAAGCGTAATCGGTAATCACTTCAGATTTACATGTATAAAGAAGCAGCACAACTGCACTGTGTGGGGATTTAAAACTGAATAAATATTGTGGTTTGAATAATTAGTGACAAACTTGCCTGTTGATGAAAAATTTATTCGACTATCAAAGTGTAACATTAACGGACTTTTTACGGACAATAAGACAATCGATGCAGTCCCTGAATGTCATTTTCGCATAATGCGTACCAAGTCGAAAAGCTTTTACCGCAATTATATCCTTGAAGGTAAACACAATATCATATCACTTGACTTGCTTTGTGCCCAAAATATGAACCTGAACTAGACCAGAGTTTTGCTAAGTCTTCTTTAGCTTCAGTCCCTCACGTACAGTATCTTCCAGGAAAGGAAGTAAGCCATTGTTGTCCACACATGACTCATTTCCTATGAAAGGGCATCCTCACCAATGATGAGGCTGGCTGGTGTAGCAGTCAGATATAGTTCCTCTTCACACACAAGCAATCCACTGGCACATTTTCATATGGTAACTTAGTACTGGGAACCACATTTCTCAAGGGCCACTGGCTTGTACATTGAGCCATGCAGCACTGCTGGTGTGTGGACGACATGCTGTGGGATGAGAGAGGAGTAACAAAGCTTGTCTATGTTGCGGCTTGATGTGGTCTTAAAAATGTCACTGAACCTGGAACAAATATTGAAATACGAATAATTAAGTACGTCAGGTTGGGTCAAAAATGTTGTCCTTGTTTTTCAAGAATATGGTTTTATAACTGCTTCACAATTTCACGCAAAATTAAATACTTGCTATTTCCAGAAAGCAAGGGTGTATATAATATAAAAAGTATTGATTTGTATAGAACTGCGTCTTTATTTTTCATTCCTAGCCATAGCAATGCTTTAAACGCATCACTTGTCTGCAAAATATGCAAGTTATTTGAGACAACTTCAAACCTTTGTTAACCATTTTCAAGCCTTTTGACTTTTGATACTTTCAGCAATTATAAACACCGATTACAGATTCATGGGTCTGACAAGCATACCTCTGGGAAACGTTTCTCAGGTTTTTTATTTTTCTTCTAATAAAGGATATGAAAACTTGGGTCACTTAAAAATGATGGAATATCTTTCAGCTGTTTAAGAATAATTAAAAATCCTAAGGCATCATTAATTGCATATTGGCAGTAAGAATAATTTGTTCAAATATGACGTCATTCGTATGTTCACATAAATGACAGTCACATGAATTTATAAACGACTGACAACATTTCAAGGCATGAGTTAAGACTGTTCAGTCGTTGAGAATTAAAAAAAATGTAATATATTTTAGGGTTTTACAATGGATAGCAAAACAGTTTCATAAAACGCGAGAGAACTTCATGAAGGTTAAGATTCACCTCACCATGCTCTTACGGCCCCCGGACACTATTACCTGTTATTTCCACACATTCAGTTGCACCAGATTTTACAACCCCAACCCCCTATGCCAACCTCCCGCTAAGGACCTGAATAAGTAAATTAACAAAACAACTTACATACCTTTCTTTAAAAACGTCCCTTTTCAAAGGCTTTGTTCTTTGTCTCCGATATAGAAAGTAGACTTTGACAACAGATCTGCACTGGATAGGAAGATCTAACTGGTTAGCTGCCTGCAGTCAACTGCTTAAAACCAATTTTTGTCCAATCAGGGGCGATTACAGAAGCGATGCATATTTCCTCTGCACGTTACTAGCCCTCGAACCTAAAAACCAAAACTCTGGTGAAAACACACATGCTATATTTTCATGTCAACGTGTAATATATTTCCCGAGGTTATAGGATAGAGAGTAAACAAATAGTCTAATGGATATTTGTCACGTACTCTTTGGGCTTGAATTGTAGTCTTACCTCACTAACAAATATCGTGTTGACAGCATAAACATTCAGCATTGATTGATGTAACTGTCACTGATAAACCTGTTGGAAATCATTCCAAACATTAATAATACTGCTTTGATAAACGAAATGATCCCGAGAGCTATATCAAGTATCGTAACAAACATCATTCATCACAACAAACAATGATTAACCGACTAGCGACTGCCGCGAACTCGACATCGGCCAATGCCTCAATTAACAGGTATCAGTATTGTAAACATGGAATAACCGTTAAAATATACACAAACCTTACCTTTGTATAAAGTAATGCTTACTACCCCTCGTAGAAGCACCCTTTTCACGCAATCAAAGATTCACTTGGCCCGGCTGCATGCCATTTCACCATGTATTTAAAGGGCTCGCGAAATCGAGGCTGCTTAATCTGTCACCACTAGTACACGCACGCCCTCCAGTGATGTAAAGATTGCCGAATAGCTCCTTTCTGTAGATGACAATTTGTGTTATGACAAGTAGTCCGTGGCGATATCAATGCGCCATCTGTGGATTTTCTGTTTTCCTACAGTAGTGATATATGTATCTTAAAGGCTGCGCTCCGTAAACCCAAGGAATTAGTCGTGCCCTTGAGTCCAAAAATCTTCACTTATGGAAAGGAAAAGTAAATTCTAACCCGTAACTTAACATACTAACTCGTCAACTAGTCACCTCACGGAGGCCGCCATTTTGCAATAGATGACGTTAGTGAGATCTCGAGCACACTAGCCAAACACTTGGCTTACACTGGCATGATTGCTGGCTTTTTTCTCGATAGTAAATTGGTCGACGGAACACACCCCCCTACTTAAAGTGCCTTCTGGTTTTTGGCCAACCTATGTATCGGCTCATTTGCAGATTCGTCAACGTCTGAATCATGAGAAGTTTAACATGCTTATTCAAATTATAGAACTGTATACTTTAAATGCCAACTTTGATCTGGCGCGGTGAGGTTCCGCCACGCATGTGTGTTGGTTCTTACTGTAGAACATAGACTTGGGTGGACTTTGTGTTCAGTAAATTCAGAACTGATATCACCGAAAATTTATTCCGAACAAATTTCATCCACATTTTTCAGTATTTTAAGAACTATATGACCCAAAACATTGTCAAACGGAGAAAAAAAATTTGTAGTTAGCTTTGATATGCTAAGAAGTCGTTATTACCCTCACTACTGACCTAGTGAATAGTCACGCCTTTGACGACCAACCCACAGGCGACAATGGAAGGTGGATAAAACCAATGGGCTCACCAAGTAACATTAAAGAAAGTCAAGACATTTCTCCAAATCGATCCTTATCTCGTTAAAAGGCGATGCTAACAACATGTTAAATTTAATCAGCCTGGTCAAGCGTTACATGCATATACGGATAAATCTCAACAAAACGCTTACAAGCTTTAAAGCAGCAAACAATTGATTTCGAAAACTAACGTTACAAAATGGGTACTCTCATATTGCTCCTTATTCAAATTGGAGAAGGTTTCAAGGCTTCAAATGTACCTGAAATTTTAGCATTGATTGAGATCAGTCTCTATAGGTTGTCATTGGTTAATTTAGGGGGGCAGGGGGCCCGCCCTCCCCCCCCTTGACTGGTGCAAGGAAAATTAAACAGCAACAGCGTGAAGCGTGAGGTAATATCGGGTTACCGAGTTCACCAACTAGTAAAGGCAGCGGATGAGGGAGGGGCTCAGGTCCCAGAGCGCGGCGGAATTGTGTTCGCGTTTTGTTTTAGTCCTCCGATAGAATTGGGGAAAACCAGGTCCACATCGCAGCACCCGCAAATTTCTGGCAGTCTGTGCGCTTTGCCCAATTCTCCGAGGCAACATTTTGCCCCCCCCCCTTATGGTATCCTAGATCCGCCACTGGTTGTCTTGTCCTGTAAGTTGTCTGAATTAAATATTCGCTCCTTAGACGGAACTGGGTTTATTGCCGTTATTTTAATATGGAAACAAAACTCAGCTAAGCTCCTTGGGGGGGGGGCTGTATAAAGGCACTGGTTAAAATCGTAGTAACTCTCCAAAAAGGTAAGTAATCCATCGTGCTGGCTCTCTATGAATATGAGTATAAACCTTGTTGACAGAGTAAAAGGTGGGAGCATTGATATCAGAACGGCACATACCCGTCTTAAAGTGTATAAGTCTTTTGGAAACAAAAGTATACGAACTGATGAGAGCAAATTACAAGGCTTATGCAATCAAGTCTCTGGAAACAAAGAGTGTCAGTCCGAAGTCTTAAAATGTGCTTCTCGGTGACTGGTTTAGAGATTAAAACGACACAATTACCACAGACCGATGGACGTTGGTTTCCGTAATACACGTCTCCTTTCAAACACGGCGATCCCCTTACACAGAAGCATCTGAGTTGGCTACTATTACCAGGGAGTGACTGCGAGTAAGGTTCTTTACAGGACACATCAATGACCTTTCCGAACTTTATGCTCTGGTAAGCCGTACCTTCGTTCGCAACTGTGTTCCAATTCAACAGAAGTTGACAATTGTATGACTGACCTTGACCAAGACAAAAACTGCATTAGAATAGAACAATATCATGCAGAGAGGTCACTAAACCGGAACACTGGGGCATGTGACCTAAAGTTTTCAGTGGTAGAGGTTGGATGTTCAGTACTGCATTATGCTCTGCCATGTAATGGATGGTGGATTCGTCTCGCAGTTGCACGTATCTTACTGCATCAGTGGACTGCCTGCACTATGTATGACTTACGATACTATTGGGTAATATCGAAATGTCGGCAAAACGCGCAGAGTCTTGTTTTGGTACTTCATTTTCTGCTGACCTAAATAAACGCCAAAAGTTTCAAAGTAATTGATTTTACCAAAAGGAAAACTTTCCCAGCATTCACTGCAGACACAGCGGGAGATATTAGTGGTAGGGTGGGCAAAAACACATCTACATTTTGGGACAATCAAATCGCATTCCTAGTGACAATAATGGCATTCCAACGAGTTTGTCGAAATTCAATTTACTTTCAGTTGTAACACGACATCGTGTCTCTGTCTCATTCGGGTATTCCACACGTCTGGGGGTTTTATGATAAGAATATCTCATTTTTGTTTCCTGCTTTTATGTAAATATGTCAGCGCATAAAACGTGCGTAATAATCTCTAAACAACGCTATTCAGCTTGGGTTCCCAAAAAAGTGCCCATGGAGTGCGTTCCGTTGATGCGCTTTATCGGAAATCTACGGCAGTTCATCATATTATAGATTATTGCTATTAGTAGAATAGTTTCATTTGGCGGATCAAGTAATAAAATCATGACAGGAAGAATATTGCAATAAAAATTATCCTGAATTATTCCAACAAATTATCTTCTCAATTATAAATGTGGAATGAAAGTAACATATAACACAACATGCTTCAACAGCTGCACAACTATTCTCGAGACTAAGGAAATAATGGCTGCCCTAATACAGGGTGTCACTAAAATGAGAAAACCTACAAAAGAAAGGCTAACTACAAAATGTGGAATCACAGTCCTACACGCGCAGTCTGGTAATGAACAATCTGGATGTTAGCATCAGGAGCATGTTCAGTGATGTAAAATGTAAAAGTCTTTTTTGATCTTGAGCTCTAGACAATTGTTCACTGCATCCAGAGCTGTGAAACAACCAGACTGTCTTCACAATGTTATGAAGCCTGTAGGTGTTTAAGGATATTTGAATTTTCATCCCTATCAACTGGTGTTCCTTATTCTAGGCATTAAGAGACGAGTGTTATCGCCAATATTACGTGGTTTAACTCTTGCACACTTTTAAAAATTTGTACACGGCCATAGACTTTTGAGGATCTTGAATTTTATTCTAGACAGAGAACAAACTTCATCCCTTAAACGATGAAAATGCATGAGCACGAACAGCCTAGTGTAATTTTTATCAGAAAACCTGAAACGGTTGTTCACAAGCACATCTAGTTATGGTATAGTGAACTGCAAGTTAGGATGTATGAAGGTTAAACAACGAATATATGTACGATTACAAGCTGCTTATTTACTGTTAAGAATGCAAAATGTGCCATCTATATTGCGTCAGTAAATCCCATCTTGTCATTGCCATAACTTTCCAGCCAAATACATGTAGTTTCGTGATGACCAAGAAATGGATTAGCTAGCGCATGAGCAATAAGAGATCCCATGGCGATGCCTCTACCTGATCGAACACTTGACCACATCTACACGATAAATCACTTGACCACCATCTGCCTAATGAAACACCATCTACATGACCAAACACTTGGCCACCATCTACCTCATCAAAAACTTGATCGTCATGTACCTGATCTAACACTTGTCTGTTATCCATCTCATCAGAACACTTGACGGTCATCTACCTGATCAAACACTTGACCACCATTTACCTGACCAAGCACTCGGTCACAAACGACCCCATTAAACACGTCACCGTCATCTACCTCATCAAACACTTGACCGTCAACTTCCTGATGAAAAACTTTACAATCATCTACTTGATCTAAAACTTGACCACCGTTTACATGTACCTGATCAAAACATTTGGCCATTGAAATGGAAATGAGTTCCACAACATGCACCGGATCACTGTTATACTATGACTATAGTTAACCCTGCTTATGTAGATTTTTTCTCTATTTGAGTGACACCTTGTATTAGGGTAGCATATTTCCTTAGCACTGAGAATGACAGTGGAGCTGTTGAAACATGTTGCACCATTCTGATGTCACGTGGGAAAGTGAGAAGTG
>NMRA01000188.1:201072-231529 GCA_002633005.1 Phoronis australis | reverse complement strand
TAGTCTTCAAATGCCCAAAAGACCAAATCCATTTTTCGTGTTGGCAATAATGACGGGATTGCTTTGGAAACCGTCTTAAGATAAGGTTTGACAAAGAGAGTATTGCGAGTTTCTGAGTGATTCACTTAGGCTTCGATTAAAATTCACATCTTACCAGCAGCTTCTGTTTTTTCATCGCCACTCAGGTTCCATTTTCTTTAAAAAATGAATTAAATTTTCTTCATAGCACAGTGGAGCAGACGACGGAAACGGAGTCGTAGTGCACAGCGCCGCTGCCGGTCGCCTGGGATATCGCGGGAGATTCTATACTTAGCCATAGTTCCGTTACGAACGCGCCGTGTTCCAAATTTGACACTTGAAATTGGATTTGAAACCTGTATTTTCACAACGAAGTCTTTCGGGACTCGTGCGATGTTCAATAGACCTTCTAAGGAGCCCGAAGTGCCGTCCTAGGCTCAACACCTACCGTCTTTCTACCTGCAATAAGCACCACTGCCGTTTTCTATACTGGGAATTTCCTCAGAAAGGCCGCCAACCGACGAAACGCCCATGCCCATGGGCATTTATTTGATGTTAGTACTTCGGGTTTCAAACGTTCAGACATTGGGACGTTTATTTCGAAAATTGCAAGAGATGCAAATGGGTCCTAGGATACACCGTCAAGGTTTGAAGTAGTACGTGATGAAGGGATCAAATTAGTTGCGCATGCTATAAGTCTTTTGAATGGACTTGGTAACCTCAGGGGGCTTAGTGCCAACTGAGCTGCGAAACGAGATGATGACATTGTAGAGGCGTATAAGCTCATTGACAGAGCAGTTGACGAAGTGCAAGTGTTGGGAAAAAATATCAAAGATGTCTGGGTTGAATGGTGCCAAGACCAGCAAACCATGGGATCCGATATACAGATTCCTCAGCAGCCTTGACAACAGAAAGATAGGACCAACGTTCCAGGAGAAACACCCAGGTAATAAGTTATATAATTCTACACAGTTTGTAATTATGTCGTTTTTTTATGCTTATGTACAATGAAAACGAAATAGAAATTATTTTTGGACATGTCAAATTTCCCAGTACAGCAGAGGGTCTACGAGCGCACAGAAACTGATTCTGTTTTGTATTTCCACTTGAGTCTATCTGCTTCATATCCAAAATCTATTTCACATAGTGCGTAGTTAAATCTGTACTCAATACTTGTTTCTTCCAGGGAGTACCGGGTACTATACAACGGTGCGAAAACCCTTCGTAGACAACCTCTCACAGTTGACCACCAGGAAACTACACGTATGAGCAACCACTGGGGATTAAAAAGTGTCTAGAGAGAAGTTTTCAATTCAAAATTTTTTGCAAAGTACGCTTTAGGTCTCGTGACGGACCAGGTCAGCCTTTTTGTGTACTCTCAGTGTACATCTGGTCCCTCTGCAAACTAGTCCTGTATATCTTTTCACCACTGTGCACACGATGTTTTGGTTTCGTGAAACTGTTTTCAGATGATTTGTTTCCTTATACATTTGACGTTTTTCAATTGTTGTCAACGTGATTCAGCTTAATAAAGTGATACTTACATGTAATTATTCATTGTTGCTTTTAACAATAGACTATGAGCTAAGAGCACCGTCGTTCGCCAGTTCTCGTAACGAGACAGAACACATGTTTATTTCCGGACTAAAAGTACAGGTCTTCTTTCTTAAACAGCTTGAGACTGTTGCGATCATCTGATATTCAAGTTTTTACGCCCCGTCGGTGCTCCTTATGCTCTTGAATATTTGGTAGTTGTTTAAACCCCTGTATACACACCACACTTTTTCGTATGCTAACAAGGTGTGTGTAAGCCGATGTTCCAACAAAAAGTTTTGCTGGTGGCGTGACTCATACCCAGATATGCACAAATATGGTTTCACGAAACTTATGAGCCAAGTTCATGTGACGAAATCGAGAAGGGTTTTTAAGTCTTAAAAAAAACTCCAGGGACATGTTAAGTGCCAGAAACGTACCAGGATGCATGGAAGTTTCACTGTTTGGCTACAAAAACAAAAAGTTGTCTTACACGGGAGGGGGTTTACCAGACCTCCCCACTCGCTCGGCGCCACGCGCCTCGGATTCGACCATTGCGGGAATCCTAAACCCCCCCCTTACTGAAAACGTAGATCCGCCACTGTTCACATTTGTGTCGCGGTGGCAACAACACCTCTGTCACCCACGTAACCTCACGGTCATCGGCATGATTCATAGTTGTGTAAGTATAACTGAACAAGTAAGTAAGTAAGCAAGCAAGCAAGCAAGCAAGTAAATAACTATACGTAGGCCCTAAGTGAGTAAGAAAATAAATAGGTTATTTCACTTCGGAGTGGGTAACTAAAACAACAGAATAAACAGCACAAGTGCTAGTTACCGATACAATTAATAAACATTAGAGGGATTATTTACAAGCAGGAGAACGATATATGCAAAAAGCAAAGTAAGCATCAGCTAGGTGTTCGTGTACTGAATCAAAAGACATTGTATACAGTCATGCAGACACACTGAGTTTTGACACTCACAGCCACGTTCAAGATAAAGGCAATCATGTACTTGAGATTTTTTTCAGGTCGTTGCAACACCTTATTAATTGATTCAGGCAATTTGTTCCTTAAAGACACACCTCGATTGTAGACCTGCTGACTAGGGAGTTTGCGCGGCACTAGATGACACGGACATTAAAGCTAACACGTACGGAACGTCGCTGCCTGCATGCATGATCGGGCGCAAGTATCATTACAACTTACACGATCAATGATTGACATCACGTACGGTGTCAACTTTTGTCACCTGTGGACTACACGTCTAAAACCGGTGGCAAGGCGGAAAGCCGGGATCATCATCCGACCTCCGATTGTACTTGCTGGTAATAGTCAAGTGTGCGGCCCGAGCTCACTGACTCAGTGACTTTCGAGCCATGTCTACGAATAATTGCCATCCATTGCTTTGAGTGTCTTTTACGGTTTTATTTTGTCGCCGAGTATAGGCTAACGATCATGCCGTTCGCGAACTGACTGAAAGCATTTCTCTCGCTCCTAACACTGATCAGAGATCGAGCGTATAGCTTGACTCGTGGCCTCAGCCAGTCTCGGTCGTGTCTGCCGCCATCGCTCCAGCTTATTGTTTTCCTGTCTGCATGGTCATAAACTTACGAAACAGCTCATTTGCCATTATAACCATAGCGGCGTGCGCAGACTTCGGTAACTGCAGTCCCGCGCCCAGGCCGGCAAACATGCAATGGAAGTCGGCCTGATCAGCTGCGGCCGCATCCGCAGGCCAGTCTGCATGGCCTCACAGGTGGATTCCGTGATGATCGCCTCCGACAGCATATGTGAAATAATAAACTATTGAACTGGCAGACGTTCAAAACTGTCCCGACTTAACTCAGTGCATCATGTGTAAAACACAAACCGTAGCTACGTGAAGGCTGAGCGGCTATGATCATCTGCTGTGGACAATTATAACTAATACCAGGAAGATCTCTTCCTGCTATAGTATTGAAACTCAGGCAGTAAGAAAGTTGCTTAGTGTGTTTTAGTTATTTAAAAGCAAAGATCATCATGATCTTTAAATGATTTAAAGGTAATGTTACTTGCACCAGTGCTAATTGTACTGACGTTTGTAAACTGAGTTCATTTTTAAGTAGGATTGTGTCATTGCCCCCGTTGCCGTGACTGACTCCGAGCCAGTCCTCTAAATTGGTGGTTAGCGCACCACTTGACACCACTTGACCGCTAAGAACGCGTTGATGAACTTGGTCCAACCGATATGACTTCGATCTTTCCACGAAACCAGTTAAACTGACCCTCAAGGCTCACTAGCTAATTTCGAGAGCTTGTGTTTCATGACCACAAGCAGGGGCGGATCCGGGATTTTGAGTTAGGGGGGCCAGGGAGAGTATTAGCCAGGATTTTGCCCGTCAGACATTCGCGCCCCTGAACTGCCAAATGAATCTGGGTAGGGGGGCCATATGGCCCCCTTATTCCCCCTCTAAATCCGCATCTGATTAGTTTCCATGGATATGCAACTTCACTGTCCTGTATCCAGGAAGGGCAAACGCTGTTAACGTTCTATAATGAGGTAAAACTTTTTTTAACAGATCACGCGGATTTGTGCCAGAGACTGGATCAAAGACTCCTGGCCAGCACAGCTTTTGGACTGATTGTTACGTCAACAGATGGCAGCGTAATTCATGACCAGTTTTCTACGTCATGACTATGTTAACCAATCACGCGTCTTGAAAATCAAAAGTGCGTCATTAGCATAGTCAACCAGGGAAGCTATTGGAAAAATAATACAAGGATATTTCGCAATTATTCATTCCTATCTTGTTGGTGTTTTAGTTTCTTTCGCCTGGCACTAGACTCATAAGTGTGTGCGATTACATAGGCTGGATACTAGTTGTATAGTAAAGCCTATAAACACACATAAAGTCCTGTTAGTGAGAACTTCCGGCAGGTTGGCAGGTAAGCCACTCTTCTTAAGTCGAGATCCTGTTTTTGATCGTTAATCATTATCAAACCCAAACATAATATCGTACCTTATCGTGGTTGAGGTGAAATTCTAAGTTTTATGTTGTTTTATACTTCGTTTAGTTTTTGCAGCACACCATTTATATTTAAGTGCATTTCTGTCCTTTTTCTTTGAGTTATTCCACTGAGACTAGACAAACTCTTCACAATTTACATACGTCATACACAGTATGTTTGGTCTAGTACTGAGTCTCAGGCTGACTACTGCCCGCTGTTAAAACTGGCTTGATTAGCTAATACGAATATCAGGTTGGTTTAATGACTATGAACTGATGTGTGGTCGACATTTTACATGAAAATTCAAATTATCTGTGACAGTAGTCATTTTAGTGGTCTCTGATTCTGAGAACCAGGTAATCACTGACTAACCATGTGCATGCTGTTCATTTATCTGTGTGAGTAACACCTGTTATGCAGAGGGTGAAACTGGTTCTCAAAATCAAGGACTACTACTGACTAAGGTGCGAACTGCGTCAATGTTCTGAATGCTGGGCAATAGATCTACATCTTGGCATCTTGCTCTTGAAACACTACTCGGTGACTTTCAACTCTGAAAATTTGTAGTCGGTAAGAGCAATTATTCCCTGAAAAGATATTGTAAACTTTACTAAAAACTTGCAAATTTCTATAAATATTATGTTTTAATGTCTGAATATAAAATTTATTTGATCAACAAACTTGACTTGCTCGACTGTTACTTGAGTCAAGTCCCTTTGCATATCTAAAAGAGAATTTGTTGTTTACTGCACTGACTGAAAATGTTAAAAATTCATGTAATCCTGTTGTGGAACGTGTTAAACAGAATTGCAATGATTTTCAATTGACACATCCATGTTTCCTAATTAAAGTTGCACTGACAACTAGTTATGACAAGTCTGCAATTGAGTACTACATGTTTGACACTTATTAACATAGCTTTCTGAATTCACTCTGTCTTTGGTCAGTTGTTTAGCCACTGGACAGGTTCACATGTTTTTCATAAGGGATCATGGGTTTGCGCTCTCTTGGAAATAAAATTGTGGGTGTTCATTGCATTAGCGTATGTGCAACAGTTCGTATTGAACTAGTACAACAAAAAGCGACAGATGGTAAATTCTGGACGATGCCCCTGAGGATTTATTCCAGATAGCAGCCCTGTTATATTACCATGGAGGAGTAAGAGAATCTTTAGGCATGATATGTAAGGTATTCCTTTAGCATACAGTCGGGGCCCGCGATGTGTTGATTTTGGAGCATAATATCGGCCTGATTCTGCCATGAAATTTCCCTCATCAGGCCCAAAAATCCCCTTCCAAATAAAATTACAATGATTACAAAATTTCCTCAAGTTTGAAATCACTTACTAGTAATATGCAAATTGTTATATGGTCACTGGGGTGGGGGTGAAGGAATTATCCCCTCAATAGAAATCATTTCACAAGGCACATGCACCTTTCCCCTCAGTATTGCAAGGGCCCTGGTAGCAGTGGTCTTAATTCACTCTGCTTTTGAGCAATTGTTGACTGACTTAAAGATATAAGCTACTGGTGAATCCCTGCTAGTTCAGAGATTTTAAGTTTTAGCCCTGACAACTGGAAAATTGGGGAGTGTTCGCAACATACTTAAATGTCATTTTGTTGAATCTTGTTGAATATATCAAAATTAGATTTTCAGTGTGTTCTAAAATTTCAAGGTGATATTTGTTGTTTTTTGATGGTTATTAGTAATGAAAGCAATAACTTTGAGTGTTATTGTGTTGTATTCCTTTTACAGATTCGAATTTACAATGCTAATCTCTGTAACATTTGAAATTGCTAATTTGTTATTTCATGAAGATCCCCATGTAGTGTTCTACAAGAGACTGAACAGAATGGGTTGACCCAAAGCTTGACTTAAGACTCATTCAAACTTAAATTGTGTTGCAATATTTGAGTCCCCAATTTTTAGTTTACTGAAAGCATGCCATGCAATGAGGCCGTGTTCTTGAATAAAGTCAGCCAGTAGGTGTCAGTGTGCTCAGTGTGTATTTTCCAGCAAATGCCTCTCAGTCTACTTCATGGCCAGTAGGTGTCACTGTGACCTGTTGGTTTCAGTTATAAAGCAAGCAATTGACAGTTTCGGATTGCATAACAAAGTTATTTGTCAGGAAATTACTGATGAGACACATCCTTTATTTCAAGACTGATGACTTTACCTATTTGTTCTTCAATGTCGTGACTTTGTCTGTATTAGAAAAGCCTTGAACGTTAATATAAGAAGGCATGGCAAACTTTCCTACAATTCGAACATTAACTACCAAAGCTGTCATTTTTCCATTTTCAAGAGCTCGTTGCATGGTTTAAGTTCCCAAATTTTCATCATGTCTTTGTTGTTGACAGCTGTACAATGCGAGCTGCGCAAATAGTCAAGTAAAGTTTTCTTCCTGCTTATTTTTTCTTGAAATTATCCATGAAATAATAGTATGGTTTCTCTATTCCACCATGTATTGTTTTTTAAATTAAAGAAACTTTATTGTAACAGTTGCAGGGATATTCCTGACCAGGTTTGATCCTGTGCCTTTTGGACGCACCTGACGATAAAAAGTGTGCCTTTTTTCAAGTTGTTTGCCCAGCAAACTTAGTGTAATTGAAGAGGTTAACATATGAAACAGATACCTCAAGGGCATTCAAAATAAGAACAGTCTTGTTCATGTAAAAGTTTCATTTTTATTTAAAAATTCAAAAGGCAATCTGACAAAGACCTCACACCGACTGCTCAGCTGTGGCGGAATAAGAACACAGTCAAATGTAAAATCTGACGTAACAAATCAAAAGGCAGACAAACGTTCAATTTTGATTGAAACTGACTCCATTCTTCCTATTCCACCACATCTGAACAGTCTGTTGGAAGTCAAATGAGTCCATCTCCACTTTTCAATAACAACTATCACTTTATTTTCATTGTGCACTTCTCTTTACCTTACAACTTTTCTACTAGTTTATCTGAAAATTAGGTGAAAATAAAAGGGACGTTACATGAAAATAATAGGAACTTCGGTATGTATCAGAAGTAAGATTTGACGTAGCAGTGAATATAAAATAGCAGAAGTAAGGACAATTGGTATGTGCTCAACAATCTGTGTTTGCGCAAAGTCCACAAATGTGCTGAAAGTTTAGGGAACATACTCTGTCGAGTCTCTGCTGGGACTGTTTCATGAGACTAGCCACTGGCGCCCAATTTGCATAAGTTAAGTGAGACAGTTTTATAGTGAGGTGGGTGAACATAGGATTCTGTCTGACACTTCATGGAGCACTTGCCCCTTCCATATTAACGCCGACGCGTTGATGTTTTGGAGAATTGCGGTCAGTATGAACGGTTAACTCCGATCTAGTATCGGAGTCAACAGTGCCAGTTAACTTCGCAGTAAACAGATTTAACAGGGAGCGTCGATACTGTGGTGCAGTATCAACTTCCGGTCCCATCAAAGTTATTGCTAGGGGCCACTGATATCCTCAACAATTACAAGGCAGTGTTTTGGCTAATTTTGTTTTTATTTTGTGGAATAACCACCAATCCAATTAGAAATAAGCCAGCGCTTTTACAGTTTGCATCCATTGGCAATATCAAATTATTGTAGGGACATTGTTTCAAAGTATGTTGTGACACAATTGGTTCACTTCTCCTGCTGCTTAGGCCAATTTTCTTTTAAATTATTGACTTGCATATGACTCAGGTGGTATAGGTAGTGTATGTATGGTAACCCTGTTGGCCTTTTATCAATAGTTCATTCTCTTCCAGAGGTTATAGTTTTGCCTTCTGTTTTATCTACCTACCAGTGATAAGGTGCCCAGAACAGGGAAATGACCTTTACTAAAGACTCCTTCTTGACCTTTGCAGATGCTGTCAAACATTTCCTGGATCATTTTGAAATGCCTTCTCTTTTACAACTCATCATAGTCCTTGACATTTCAGAACCAGTAACATATGATATAGGATTTTATTTAAAAATTCACCAACATGGGACCATATGTAAAATTTGGGACCGTATTTAAACTTTGGGACCATCTGCAAAATTTGGGACCGTGTGTAAACTTTTGGACTGTCTTTAAAATGTGGGACCGGCGTCTGTAAAATCTGAGGCCGTCTTTAAAATTAGGGCTCTTCTGTAACATTTGGGACAGTCTGTTAAATTTGGGACCATCCCGAAAGTTTAGGACTCTGAAATTTAAGCCATAATTGAATTTTCTTGTTTCTTAATATTGGGACATGGGACAGTTTTGACGTTCATCGTATTTTTCAAATATTGGACATTGAATTTTGTAGTGACAAAGTGTTACATGAAATCAACGAAAATAGCTACCAATGCAAATTTCGTCTTTATCCTATATCTTAAATTTGGGATATCCGATATTGCCTGTTTCTAAAACTTTGCACAGGCGAAGCATTTTTCAATGTTCCATTGGAGAATTTTATGGTACTTAAGACGTGCGAACTCATACATAGATAGGGTTATCCTCCTTGTTGGTGGTGGTACTGTGACAGTGAATAATGAAACAAGGACAATTAAATCTCACAATTAAGAGTACTAAGTGGTATAATTTGAACGAGTCATTGCTTAAATGGGTTAATCATCAAACATGGTATGAGTTCAATTGTTTTAATGGTAGTATTTGATATGAATATTGAATGAGTATTGGTGTCGAATTGGCCGTTTCTGTTAATGGTATCAGTATCGTAATGATTTTCAAATATTGGTAAACAACCCTCCTGATGAATAATTGAACTTGACTGATCCCTGACATTGACATTTAGAGTGGGAGGACTGTGGAAATAATAGATCTGTGAAGCATATTTTTGCTGAATGTTGTTGTGGAATTGGATTTTTCGTACTCTGTAAAATCTCGCCAATTTAAGACACAATATAGCTGACGTGTCAAACTTTATTTTCTCATTTTTATCATAAAAGATATGTCCTATGGCATCAAATGATTGCTTTACCATGTCCTGTTACATAGCTACCGTGGAAAAATATTTTGAAAATTTTAGGCATCCACAACAATGTTTGAAGACATTGAAAAACAAAAAGAGTGTAATTTTGGCAATTGTTTTGTTCAAAATTGGTGAGACTGTGCCGTAAGAAAAAAACAAAGCTGTTGATTTATGAATGCATACTACCACCGTCTGGATGTTGATCCCTAGTTCAAAATGTGGACTTTCTAAGCCGCTGAAATGAAAGTTGTATTGAAGAACTTTGAAATAGCCCTCCTATATTTGCTTTTGACACACACACACTGGCTAGTGTAGAGGTTTTAAGCAAACAATCACACCACAGTGGCGGATCTTCCAGGGCTTTAAACCCCCACTCAAGAAGAACAACCAACATAATTTAAAAATGTTGCGGGCTCCTCAAAACTGCACTGCCGGTCCAGTAAAATCTTAATTCTTGGGTCCGCTCCTGCGCAGGACTTCATCTAGGATTTCAAAAATAGGGTGCCCATTTTCTCAGAGCAATGAGAATTTTTTTTAGAAATTAATTTAACTAATGTAGCATCAAACTGACTATTGCCCATCAACATATGGTACCCGGCAAAGCAGACAGTTTCTGTTGGTGAACAATAGGGGAAGTCACGAAGTTGTGCTGGTATTGACCCTTCTGTGAGAATACTTATCCTACTATTTTTCAATTGTTTTGTTTTGCGACCATGGTAACTAGGAGTAGTATACCCAATTTTGCAGCTGATAAGGTAGTTATGGTATATTTTTGGAATGGATTCTTTAGTTTACTCATTTCCCGTCTTTTTTAAGTTACAGAAACCAAATTCTACTCTGACTGGCTTGGGAACTAGTCCTGGGCTCAGTTACATAAAAGTTATACGCCGTATAGCAATAATGACGTCACGTTATCACACGCCACGTTGTTAACTGTTGAACAATGAATAATTTTGAAGTTTTTTGCTACCTAGCCCTGTTTACTAATTAGTAAGTTTGTCTTTTGTTTTGAAGTCTGTGAAATGTTGAAAGAAAGAAAGTTATTAACATTCTACTGTTTGCCATTTTCTGATACTCTGGAGGATTCTGTGTTGAATATTTCCCCTTTGGTATTCACCTAAATTCGATTTTACTCTCTGAGCTGAAAAGAAATTTGTTTCAGAAATAATCTTGACCAGTCAAATCAATGTGGTAATATTTTTAATGCAGCACTTGATTTTGTGATTTGGTGACCTGCAGGTTGCCAATGCGACATCAGGTTGTGTTTGGTGACCTAGGAAAAATCTCAAGTCGCCTCTAAGTTGCCATTGCGAGTATCAAAGTCGGACAATAATTTCCCCTAAATTTGTTATAAAGTTCGTGTTTACTTACAGATTTTGAATTACTAACAGTTTTCTTAGACTCATTAACTTTGATTCACAATTGTTCCCTTTGTTTCCTGAAATCAGTGCATTTGCCACCACAGTATTCAGCACTCAGCACACGTCGAACACACGCTTAAATTACAACGGAAAGTAAACCGACAGAATTGTTCGACAAAAATCGGACAAGACTGGCGCATTACGCGCCACCAGCTTATGCAATGGTCTGCGTGCTTCAATGTTCATGTGTCGACGGGAGGAATTGAGTCAGAAAATGAATAAACATTTACTAGGAGACAGTGGAGAGGCACACGTAACATTCTGAGAATGGGGTGCAGTACAACCGCATGACTTTTTGTCGAATTCTACGCCAGATTGGCAACCTCAGATTTTATTCGGTGGCCTGGGATTTTCAGTTTTGGCAACCTCAGCTTTCATTTGGCGACCTGGGATTTTTCCCAAGTCGCCAAATGTGACTTGGCGTAACTTTCATGCACTGTAATATGTTCTTATGTTTTTAAAAGCTTTGAAGAAATACCTGTAGGTTTTAAACTGAGTGTCTTCGGTTGCTTCTGATTGAACTCCCCAAGTCAAAGTACTGTTGTAATGTGTACCCTAAATCTTGTGTGTTATTTGGTGTCCAGCTCTGCCATGTCCTAGATGTGACTAACCCACAATTACCATTTTTGTTTGATTATGCAGGTATGTTAATTGTGTCAGCTGGGAGACACTGTCTGCTGGGATGAGACCCATCTGGCTTTGATTGGTCACATCTTGTTTGTTCTGTTCTAGCTTAAACACTGAACAAATGAAATTAGCGAAATGTGACAGTGTCCTTTAATTTTATTTCCGTAGCTCCGATGAATCGGATGCAGTACAATGTGGTAAGTTATTAGTTGATTGAATTTCATTGACAATGCCTTTGTTGCTTTGACTTGATGTATTGAGTCAACTAAGAGTTGCAGGTTTAAAAATGGGATCATCATAAAGCCACCAGGGATTTGTTGTTTGCCTGGGAAGTGTCTATCCAGGTACCACTAAGTAAATGTAACAACAGCTGAGAGTCACCCACATAAAAAATGGTTTGTTGAGAGCTGTGCGGATGAATAGGTCTAAGCGGAGCCATCATCCTCGAGTGAACTTCGCTCAGCGTATAGCTCGATGTAGGTTACCTGCACACAGCGAGCACAATGCTCACTGACTGAGTACTTACTTTGGTTGAATATGCCCTTGAGATAGAGTTGTCAGGTGAAGCTATTTAATTAATTTTCATTGCCTGACAATGGTAATCAGTTAAACACTTTTAAGCTCTCCTCAGCATGTGCTTTGACTATTTACAGTCATTAGGTGACAGAAATACAAGTTAGTGAAACATTACTATTAGGCGGGCACGCATCGCACCGTTAGGCAAAATCTTCAGGATTCATTTCATTTTATTTTGCCACTGACATGAGCTATAGGCTTAGCCCATTTGCCTTCGAGGCGTGTAGCAATCTCTTGATTTGACTGGTCATGGAGTTTGAAAAGCTATGCAATAAGTTTGATCTCTTAGGAGGTTAGTCTTTTTTTAGCAACACAGGACATTTTAGATGTTCAGCGTGTATTGACTCTGGTTTACATACTAAACCAATCCCTGTGTGGTTATGTACTCTCAAATATGTTTGAGACTTATGTTATTCTTATTGAGTTTGAATTTTCTGTTGATGAGAGCATTATTATTCAGCAGATAATTTTCAAGTTTTATGCCACCCGACCCTGCCATTAAAATGTAAAAAGTTATCTTCAAGTCGGATGTCATTGAAGGCACTGTCCTCAGAAAGTACTAGCACAGGAAGCCTTAGTTGACTTGGCCAGCTAAGTCTGTTGGTAACTTATGACCATGTTCATGAGTCCATTAACCTGTGTAGTTTAGTTACCTTGTATGTGAACTTTTATGAGGTGTCACCACCATATTGCAACTGTAGTTATGAAAGCTATTCATGCAACCATTATGGTGGCATTGTGTTTTTCTTGGTTTCTATAGGAGGTATTGTGGTCAAAGTATTTAACTATTGTCCACAGGCAGGCCTTAGAGTTCATTATACTCATAGTGACTTGGGAGTGCATGGGTACTCAAGTATTCTTGTAGTTCTCCAGGAATGCTTTGCTTGCCATATGCATAACGTATACTCCATGAATTGTCTAAAGCCTGTTTTCTCTAGCAATTTAGTAACAAAAAATAACACCAGTTGTGTGAACTGTTACAAGTGTAAGTTTTGCTGGCATGAATTTGCTCGGTTATTTGAGTTAATCCAAAACTGTGGGTGCCAGTGAAATTGAGCTTTTCACCACTTTTGAGATCCAAGAAATTAATCCAAGTGGATTTTGAAGGCTCTCTGTGAATGCTCAATGCTTTGATGTGTAATAAACATTCAAATAATTGAAATTTGAAGATGACACCTGTTAACTCCTCCATTTTTCCATCCCCTGCTTGCTTTAGTTAAGTTCAGAGTCAATGATGGGCCAGTCTTCCGTTTCCTTGTACTAAAACAAATGTACCACCATAGTCATAGCTGCCTACCGGTAGGACCGTACTGATTTTTGAAGCATGATCACTTTGGGAGAATGGAGGAGAATCCTGGATAAGCATACACATTAGACTTGGGTTAAGTCATGTCCAGATTGCGTAATAAATGATTACCGGTAAGTTGATAATCGCGGAAAGGCATGAGCATTCATATTGATGAATATGGTAGAAAAATAAATTCTTAATTGCTCAATGTAGTCAGTAACGAATGGAGCTATAAAAACAGTATGCATAGTTATAATCTACCTTTGTGAGTATTTCCGGTAACCTTCAGAGACTTGACATTTCACTAATAAGGACTAAAAGCTGATTGGCAAAAAGCCTGGATCTCACTGAGCCAGGACTACTTGCAAGGACTTGGAACAAACATTTGTGAAGGGGTTTCTAGAATTTCTCTAAATGCTTCCTTTTGTGCATTGCAAGGCCTCAGTGTCTTTTTGTTTCTGAGGGGAATTCTTTGGATGTTTTAATTAAAAGTGTGCCGTAAACATTGTTCCCCACAAAATGTTGCTGTCAAACTTGTGTTAAACAGTTAGTTTCTGTTTGTCAGACTACTTGTTGAGGGATTGGTGTTTCACTTAATGCAGTTGGGACTGTAGACAATCTGATGATTGGTGGCAGATTACAAAGTACAATTTTGTGTGATTCCTTAAAATCACATATTTTTGAAATCCTTGATCAGCAGACAATTCTTAATGCACAAAAATAACGCGCAAATGCATTGTTTTGATCAAAAATTTCCTGGCTGTGGAAGTTACCTGGATATCTTTAAAAATTATGTTTCCTAAAAATGTGCATATGGCAGCAAATGTCACATTTTTGTTCACAAAACTTCGTTTTTCTCAAAAATATATGATTTCAGGTGTTAAATTTAGTATCTTGGAAATGCTTGCAAAATGTTACCCCGCGGATTTGCACATTACACAAGTGCCAGTGAAGACAGCTACAGACTTGTAAAGTTTGCTGTTGGGTGTTTGAAAATGTATTTCTTTTTCATTTCAGGCTGAGCGCACTAAAATGTCGGGAGGTTGGATGAACGGTCCACCTGGCAGGTAAGCTCTTATGTGTTTTTTTCAATTATTTCATAATTAAGAATTAAGTTCCACACACCACAAATCAGAAGTAGGTCAAGCTGATGTTATGAGGTTCAAATTCTAATTTTAAAATTGAGGCAACAGTGGTAAATCTTCCAGATGGAACAATCAGTGAACTTCATTTGGACTACGGTGTTAGGGCAAAAAAGCATCGTTAAATCTGGTCTGTGCCCCGTCTTATTTTGAAACTTGCTTTTTGGAAAACGAACAGCTCAAAATGTGCTCCACCATGTCTCTTTAAAAAAAAGCAGATCAGAACCAACTATGTCTTTGGCATTGTTGTGTAATTGGGAAGTAAATGTAACTCGCGGTTTTAAAGAATGAAGTCCATGGGTTCTACCCCAAAATATTCAAAGATTGTGCTACACAGGTTTTAATCAAGAAGGTTTTTTATTGCTTCAGTTTTCGTCTTTAATTTCTTGATTAGAAGAATGTTCTTGAATTGGTGTCTGTTGTAAAGTAAATGAATCACTTCAATCTACAACTCTTCACTTTTTTGTTTTGCGCGAACTAATTCCAAAAATTGATGTTTTCTATTTCTCATTGGTCGATTACCTTGTTGGAAATAAAGAAAACTTGTTAAACATTGTTTTATAACATCAGAACAATGTAAATCAAACCTAACCAAAACTATTTTTGTTGACGAAACACATTTCACTTTTCCGCTATCCTGTGTGCTAAATAGGTGAAAAATCAGTGTACCACACGTTACGCAGTTTTATGAGTGATTTTTGCGCTGTAAGCACTTCTAATTATTTTTAATCACTCTCGCTAGGGCTTGATGATGTGACGCTCAAGTGACACGCTTAATTATGTTACTTGATATCTTTGTGACGTCTTGTCACATCCGTCAGTTACTTCCTCTCTATGCTGCATGACCAACACTCCAGGCAGTTTTCATTCACGTCTGTCTAATGCATTAACATATGGACGGAATCTCTTTACTATCTCTGTCTGGTTCCAGTGTGCCTGACGATGGTGATGATGTCCCGTCTCAAAGCATACGACAGCAGAAGATGCAGAAACAGGTCAGTTTTTTACTGATGACAGGTCAGCGCACGTTAATGGCTTGTGGATGGCACTGATTCATGCTGGAACTTGATGAGGGTTATGAAACATCAGTTCGCAGTACATAGCGAGTGTATTTATTTTTGGTTGAGTTGAGTTGAGAGGTGCTCGTCAGATTGTTGAATCAAAAAACCTTTAGAGGATGTTTGGTTTTTGGTGCCGTGATGACGAAAAGCACGATGATGTGGTATTTATGTATAGACATGCTTTCTTGGTCATAGAGGCTCTAAGTGAATAGACAATGCTGTCACGTGCATTTTTTGGAGATTTAGCTTTTGAGTCAAAAAGCATGTTCTGACTAGTTATGTCATAAAATGCCAGTTTTTCTGTTCATTCTGTTGCTTTTGCCTTACACTGATGTTGATCGTCATCATCCAGCGTTTCAGACATCAAATATTTTCAGGTACGCAATTATACATCCGAGACAGTTGTGCTAAGTTGCTATGGCAACAATTTGGTTGTTGCGTGCTATGACAGGAATATTAGCTAACGTATTGAAGGGTCAGCGTCTAGTAATATGGATATATTGTGTTGACGTTATTTAGGATGCTAGAAAAAAAGTCCAAATTTGGAACAGCATTTCTTGGAAATGGCTGGTCTAATTCGTATAAAAGTTTCTGATAGTATGGTTGATGCTCTGTTCTCCAATTTTTATGAAAAAAATCCAAGTTTCACAGATCAAAAATGGAACATTAATTTAGAAAACTGCATCCGGTTTTTTGAGATATCATCTTGAACATTAATACGAAACAAAATTTGGATGTGCTATTGAGACTTACACAAACAAATCAGCCCTTGACACAAGCAAAGGTGTCCGCTCGAAAATAGAGGTGACGACATATTTGCCACTCGGTACTTCAATCTCATAAAGTGTGACAAGCAAAATAAAAACGCTGGTATGGGTGAGGCCAATTTTCTACTCATTTTATACTTTTACACTTGGTCGTCACCTGGTCGCTAGCTACATCACCTTGTTAGCGTCTAGTGCACTGCATTATGAATGGTCGCGTTGTTGAAATTGACACTTGCCAGGTCTAAAGTCTACCACAGCCTCATATTAAGCAACTAATATATTCTGCTAAAGAACCATTATTTTCTGGCAGTTTTAAGAGCTAAATCCCAGTTCACTTCTGAAGCCAAAGTAACAGTGTTATACGCGTGACATTTTGTGGTTGACCTATTTTTTCCTTGTGGCCACATATTCAGTGCCAAGCAAAGAAACAGGATCATGTGACATTTTGTAGCGGATGTGTTTTATTTCCATGTTTGGCACGTATTCAGTGCTAAAGGACCAAACTCGAATCACCCAATAATAGAATTCTACACAAAGTCGAAGTATGTCCAGGCTTTTTATTTCATGAATACAAAACTTAGTTATTTTTTCTTGAGAAATTCGCACTGCATCATTCTCAGTGCAAACAAATGGAAGGAGTTTTTGCACTTAGATTTATGTAGTTTGCATCTTCAAGGTCTTTGATGGCTTTCATATGGCAGGTCAGTCCTAACATTTTGGCATTTTTTTCAATTTCAAATTGCATACTTAGGTACTCAAATACAATTGTTGTATGGAAAAATGTAGCGAGACTGAGTGAATGAGTTTGAGTTGGGTGTTGGTGCCAAATTTTTATGTGCATAAAATTAGCAAGAACTGACAAGGCAGCCTCATCCGATGTATTTAGGAACGGATGCCAAATAACTGATTTTTGAAATAGCAGTGCCATATTGAAATTCATTAACATGCCAGATGGCGATCAGGTCTTTGGTGGACTGGCATTCAGTGCCACTTACAGGTCTCATGTAATAATGCAAGTAGGAGGTTTCAACCTACTGTTATAAAGAGCGGTTCATCACCTTTGCTGCTGTCATAATGCTGGTAAATTTTCTCCGATGTGCGGTTGGATGCACTATTGGGTTACAGAAAGAGGCAAACCTCTTGAAATATCTACGGGTGAAGGACATCATGTCCCGTACATTTCCCACTACGAAGAAGAGCTGCGGCCGTATAGTCGGTCATTTGCAACTGATAAAGCGGGAGAATATCGATCATAGCCCATGTTGAAAACTTAAAATAAAATTAGTCAGCTTGACCTCATCAAACAAAGGGGGATTGACAGTGGGATTTAATCCTCTGTTAAATTGTAAATTTCTGTCCACCGAATCTGAGAGCGGGATAAAGGGAAGTCGCTTTCTTGCTGTCATTACTCTAGAGAACGCCAGTATGAAAAGTCTGCTATTGTAGCATATAATGACTGACCTGAAAAATAACAATATTACACCACATATTCATTTATGTAACAGAACTGTTATGGTTGAAAGTGCTGGTATTGATTTTCTGTGTTGAACGATTGTTTCATTGTCTTCACATATTCCACATCAACTACAGGAACTGTGATATGACATGCCATCCAGGTGCTCAGTATCAAGTTACCTAGGTTGATGTCGATTGGCTCTGCTGGTGCCCCGAGGCCAGTGTTTGCATCCTCTGAACACCCATGAATCTCTTTTTAGGGTGTGCAGTATACCTTACAGCTTATTCATCCACGTCTTCCTATATATCTTGTTTCAATTCTGATGAGTGATCAGTGTCTCCGCAATAGAATTTTCAAACTTGACGGAAATATTCCTTTGATGTACATTGGCTGGGAGGTACGAGATATGTACAAGTAAATGCTTTCTTAACTTTGGACAAGAAGGGTAACTTGAAAAGTGATTACTCTATACTGGTGTTACAATGGACTTGCTCTTCTGGGACACTTATTACTGTAGAACATTTGTTCTATTTTAACCTCTAATGTGTCACCCAAGGATCAAGGTAATTTTTAGCTTCATTCCGTCTGCCCTCTTGCAGTTGGCATCATGTAAGGTAAAACTGAATTCCTTATTAGAAACTTACCCGGTTGACATGCATTTAGTTGTTAACTTTTGCCATAGAGAATACATCAAACAGTGGAGACTAACCCATGCCAAATGATGTTGTATGGATTTTGCAAGCTATTGTTTAACTTGTGAGATCCATGTGACGGCTGTAGGCTCGCCACACGGTTACCTCCTATGGAACGCTACCATTATTTTCCTTTGTTGTGTCTTTGTTGGATATAACAGTGCAGGATATCGTTCCTTGGGCGCACATCAGCTGGTTATCAATAAATGCTTACCATTGTCGCTATTATAAGAAAGAACAACAAAATGAACAATAGATATGCCCGTCTTCCGATATCTATGCCACAAGCTTGCACCCGAGTTTCCATGGGAAGTATTGTATTTATGCAGAATATATAGAACAAGATGCACAGATATTTGCATTGAGTGACCCTATGTAGAGGTGGTGCCATTACTGAGTGGCATAAATATGTTATCAAAGGAGAATGCCACCCAATTTAATTAATCTTTTTTACCGTCTTAATCGGTCTATATCCACATCACCTCGTATGCGGTCGATCTTACCTCGCCGAGAGGTGTCTCGTTAACCTGTGAGGAAGGTGAGAATCGATGCAGCGACATCAATGGTTCTTCTGCAGAGTGAGTGCGGCTATGGTGCGGTATATCGATCCCACTTGTATGAACTATGAAGCTTTGAGGAAAGTGGGTATATTCTTTTTTCGATTTCCTTGAGCGCCCATAATGCTTCGGAAGTAGCTTGCGGTAGTGAAGAATGAAAAGTACGCCGTTAATACCAAGTATGAGGCCGTGAAACTTATCCATGTCTGACAGTGTCCTGCATTTTGTGGGATCATGATCGGTTGTTGATCAGTTTTTGATTATGGAGAATGTATAGTTGGCCATGAAAACATAAACAATTACAATTAATTCAAGACGTGAGAACATAACGTTTTATGTAACCTGTTTGGTGACTGGCTCGTTCATAAGGCTTCTGTTTGGTCCTCTGGGTGTAGAATGTTTTCGCCACTTCTTTCAAATTCTCAGCCCTAAAAAACGCCGTAAGCACACATCTGTTAAGATGCGGTGCAAAATCAGGATTGTTCGTGAGACACATTTGCACTTCTCCAAGAAGGTCACTTGCAGAATTTCATGGCAGCAAACGCAAGCGTCAGTCATTTCCATTATCATGCAGTTAGCTCACTGACACCATGACAAGTCATTCAAACGGTTTTCGGAACTATCCATATGTTCTGTTGTCTGTGCATTTTCACAGAGCCTTTCTATTCTTTGTTGATCGGTGTATTCCTGTGAAACCTAACGATTGACCTGTGAAGTCTTCGTCGGATGAGCACTCGTCTAAGTCGGGATTGCGAGTTGCCACGTTGACGTTTATTATTGTGTGTTCTGTTTCAAAATGAATTATTTTCACCCTAACCAAGGTACATAATACTGAAACAAAGTCTGTCTCATTAGATACATTTTGTAATGCCTTGGAGTGTTTGTGAGTGGAAATGTTTTGAGAAGCCAGCAATTAATAAATCACTGCGTTACTGGCTTTAGATGCAATAAACTAATTGACCGGGCACCGAGGTCGTGTGTGCGCATGCTAATTCAGTGTTTGCTGATAGAAAGCTGTTGTGAAACAATAACTCGATATTATATCCTGTGGTCAGGGGAATAGATATTCATATACATTATTCGAATCATTGTTCCTGTACAACTTTTGCCCGGACGATTGTGTGGAAGGGTAACCTGACCTCGCGGCCCTCGATGAGCTTAAGAGTAAGTAGATTTGCAGTTTCGCGGCTAATTCACCAAAATAATCATGTACGTGCACATTTTTTCTTTGGCTCACTAGTATAGTCTTTTCATGACTGGAAGCGTAGTTTCCAACTTAGGCTGGTTTATGTTCGTGATGTCTTCAGTCAGTCCGGCCGCGATGGTCCTGATCAGGTTCCGAGCCACTGGCTGGGATAGCAAGCGTTTTGCGTGTTTAGAACTGAAAGAAATCACAAGTCTAAATTTAGAAATTTCTCCTATCTGTATTTCACGGATGAATAATTTGAATTTATCACCGAACAGACCCCAAACTCCCGTGACCGACCTTGGTAAATTGGCCTACCTTAGTTTGTATGCACACGTTTGTTCAATTACTCTATGTATTTGTTACGGTTTTACGTCGAATTTTGATGATTTATTGGTGTAAAACGATGAATTCAAACGATAAGCTGACACCAGTAAGCGGGTTGTGAACTGCTGAACAGACTGCATTCGAACCTGTGACATCATTGATTAATTTCAACTCCTCCGTCTGCCGTCAGGTGTCGGGGGTAAAATAGCTGTAATTTGCTGTTATCGAGTGGAACTACTCGATCTAAATTGATACAAAATAGGTTGTTTTTTGGTGGCATTCTCGTTTAAATGTCCTAGACCGTGACATGTTCTAGGAAGTGGCCTTCATATTTAAAGGGATACTTAACTCTGTTTCATTATGTTCAGTAAAAGCTGGTTGTCTCGCATTGAAAATTGTTATTCCAATAAAACACTTTTTCACTGGATTTTTTTGTTTTGAGGTACAGGCAGTCTTTGCCAACAATTGTGAAGTGAATCTGAGTGAAGTGCTAGTCATATTTGTTGATTTAGCAGATTTTGTAAGGAGTTGTCAAACTTGTTCCAAAATTTTGAAGAGTAAAACGTTAATAGTGCAGTGTTTTAAAAATTACAAGGAGAAAGTAGTAGTTAGCATCTGTTAATAGTCTGAATCGTATTTCATTACCCCTCTTAAAGATGTCCGTTGTTCTTTATAGAGAGAACTGATCAAACAGAGGCAGGAAAAGAACAAACGACAACCGGGGATGATGTTAGCTAGCAACGAGGAAAGACCTCGCTCTGGCCAGCGGCGGAGGGAGGAAGGCAAGGAAAGACTAGTCTCGGGCAAGTCCAACAGAGCCAACAATTTGAGTTATCATCCTCATGGTAAGACAGTAGTGTAGTTTCTATGGCGACCAAACTTATGTATCGGTACGGTAAAATCTCATAGGCTTTGTATGGGAATTGTTGCCAAATTTGTTACAAAAATTGCCATTTTTCAATTTTCAAGGACGTCTGACATTGTTGTGACTGCTCACAACCATTCAAGATATTGTTAAAAAGGATACTAAGCTGTGTGTTGGTAATTTTACCCAATTATTGATTCCATCACCTATCCTGTAAAATTTAATACTTCCACAAAAAGCATTCTTCAGCTGAAACTCTGTCCTCACTGTGTTACAAAATGCACAGGGTGACTGAAGACACTCGGTCCTCTCGCTATAGGCATTGTGCCCATTCACTAACTCACTAGAAATGTTTGTCATTACTTGGTGAAATTGAAATTTCACCAAGTATGTTGCTCTGACATCAAGGTTTTTTCCTTATATAATTTTTACTTGGCAAAATTTTTCGGCAAGTATCTTAATTCTTTCTTTTTTGTGTTTGTTCACACTCTACAGGTCACGTTTTTCGTCTGATTTCCGTGAAATTCACACACAACCTCTGGTTCCGAAAGAGCTGGAACCCTATTGTTTTTTGTGATGATCGAATTCAAGATGGCGAACGTGGTGGTCATTCTGTTTTCGAATTCAGATTCAAAGGCTCATAGAAACCACGATTCTTATTTAGATGGCTGAAAATCATTATGATTATTGTAGCAGATGTTGACTACAGATATGCTGAAAGTCATTCACCTCCGATCAAAGATGACGGAAATATTGGCCATTGCGCATGAGCATCTCGATTTCAGGATGACATTTTGTCTTGTAGAGGGTGCATTGTAGGACCAATTGCTTCGAAATTTTTCATGCCTTAGTTTGCTGTAGCCAGCTATTGTCGAGTGCTGCTTAATCGGAAGTTGTTTTCAAAATTTCGGATCTGACGCATTTTCATCATTTTAAATCGTGCAGGGGTGCCATTTTGAATTGGAAGAGCAAATGACGTGAATTTTTGGTTGTGGATTCTCTGAGGTATACTCTTTCAAATAAACTGTAACAATTTTTTCCTCAGACTTACTGTTTTTGAGTTATTGACTTTCAATTTCGAAAAATTGCAAAGTATGAAAGTTTTCAAAAAATTTGTTGAATTTCGTGAAACTTCTCTGTTAGATAGTATTTCTTATAGGCTTTCAGAAGATGTTTCCCATTTTTCGCTACGACGTCTTGTTTTATTATCCAGGATTTTGTGATGGTGCTGTTCCTTTGTTGACTGATTTTGCTGCACTTTTGTTGGTTTACCTTCTGTTGAATAAGACTGTATTTCTTACTCATTTCTGACATCTTCATTCGTCATATGATTGTTATCATCATGTTCATCATTGACACTGTTATCATCATCAGCGTCATCGTTATCATCATCTCCACTGTCATCTTTTCAGTTAATTTTGCCAAGTGTCGAGTGCTTTTATGCTTGCAGATTTAGCATGTTTTATAAATAGTTGACGAGCTTGAATCCACTGTTTTCATCTTGATGAGGGTCTACTGAGGATTGCTCTGTTTTACAGATTTCAGTGTGAAGTTAGCCTTATTATGAAAGCCATTTTAATGTAACACCAGCTTATTGCTTTGCCATTTTCAAGTTTTGCAACGTGACCATTGAAGGGATAGTTGAAAATGACGAGGCAGTAATCAGCCACTGAAACTTATTGTTAATTTGTGAGGCTGGTGACATTGCAGAATGTTTTTTTTTCAATTCTTGCTAAATTTAATGTTAAGAAGAATTATCATCAGTTGTTGCGGTTGAGAATTTGGTAGACTCTTTCAGTTTACATTAGTTGTAAATTTCTCAAATGCGTCTTCAGTTTGCAGCCATTAATAGGCCATTTGAAATTGAACATTATGTTAAAGAACTTACAGAAGAATGTCCTAATTTGACGAACTTTGAAATATCATGTGTCAGAAATGGCTGATTAGATTCATGAGAAACTTTAAGATGCTATGCTTTATGCATTGTTTTTCATAACACTCTTAGGAGTTGTTGATTAAGTGATCCACTGTTGCTTGAGGGACTGTACAAATAGGATCTTTGTTTATCTTAAGCTGAAAAGTAGCATGGAACGAAAAGGAAATAACTGAAAAACTGCACTGTTTTTAAAAAATCATCTTGAACATTAATATCAAGTAAAATTTAGTCATTTGCTAAAAACATGTGATCAAATGACCCAATTAACAGATGGGCAATTTGGTGTCAAGTCCAAAAAAAACCAAATTGTACAGGTTATCGGATTTCAGAAAATACGTTTCTTGAATTAGATTCTATAGTTTTATAGGTATTCGTCTGAATACACAGACTTTTCTATAAGGCCCTGTGTATCCATAGTGTTACTAATGTACCCAGAAAGGAATTAAATAGCTCTTATTGAAGTACAGTTTCTTGGTCCAAGGCTGTATATTTCTTTGTTCCAAGCCATTGTTGTCAGATAGCATAATCTAGTAGAGCTAAGAAACTGTTGTGTGTGCTAAAAACAGATCTCAGTCTATATTGTTTGTATGTTATTGAAACAGATAATGTTGGGCGTAGGCATGGTGTTCAGATCATATTATCTCTAACCTCACTATATCTGCCTCAGAATTATCAAGCTAGCTTCTCCACTGTTTTTGCCAGTAATCTTCGAGTTTGTCCGTCCTAAAACTGTTTCTCCACAGCAGTTTGATAAACGTCCTCCAGGAGCAAATTGTTCATGCAAATCGCAGTATCAAATATGGCTGCAAAGTACAACCGCCGTCAGATGCACAAGTGTCGCTGGCTTCAAGGTTTAATGTCGTAATGGCTTATCTGTAGACCATAGGATTTGATAGTTTCTTTAATTGTGTTTTGCCTCTCACGGGAATCCTGTGATCACGTTAGCAAAGAATTGTCAAGTATTCAGAGTCTTGTTACTCATACAATGTGCATTAAGTCCTGCTTTTGGGAACTATCTTATGCCAGCTCTGTTGCACATTAGAAGATATTTGTGAGATTTTTCATTTAGCCACGTCAAGCAAAGTTGTTACTACGGACCTGCTATTAAGTGTGGGGTCTTTCAGTTGTGGTGATCTTGCTTTGTCAAGTATTGGTATTTCAAGTGAAAAGTACGCCTGCGTTGCCAGTGATTTATTTGGTTACGCAGTGGATTTGCGCACATGTACATGGCTTTTAGTAAAGTAACTAAATATGAGATTTGAGGTCACAGTGTTCTGACTCATGTCTGTGTTCAGTTCTTTGTTTGACTATCAGTGAGGGATTTAGGTTTATCGGGGCTCTAATCCCGAATAAATTTGGACTGCTTCAGTTGCTTCTCCTCTCTCGTCACAACCCCCTCCTCAACCCGTTGTATGAGTTTTACAAAGAGTGACCCTGTTACAAACTGAGGCCCCAAGTTGCGCAGGAGCCCTACACTATTTCGCTTAGATAGCTTAATCAGGGGAAACTATAATTAGTATAATTGGTATAACTGGAGCTACTGAAGCTGTAAGAAAATTAATATATTTTATATAACATATGTGATGATATCTGTGGGTTATTATATCTTGATACGTGACATGTAAGCTGATCTAAGCTAGGGCTTCACCAGTATTGGCTACGTCTGTGGCGGAATTGCGAAGAAATTGGAACTCATCAAGTGTGTGTTTATGTTTCATGTAAAATAGCAGCAATTATAAACGAATCAGCATATGGAGCTAAGTTAACGTCAAACAACGAATTAACGGATAAATAGCCTACCAGACGAGCAGTAGGTTGAGCAGAGGATCAGAACAAGACGTTATGCTAAAGAAGGGAATTTACCGGTACTTGGTAAAATTTCTTTGAATTAAAAAAGAATATGATAATGGAAACACTTAATATATATATGTAACTGTTAGAGATGTTATTTGCTTATATTGACTAAACACAACATGGTTAGGACCCGGAGGTTATGATTTCCGTGTTTGGCGTAGTAATATGTTTCCCATAGCAATGACTCATTCATGACTAGTTGGCCAAATGAGGTCACTGTATCGTTTAGGTCGCTGTATCGTTTAAGTTTCGTCAAGTTTTGTTGAAATTAAAAGATCAGTTTGTACTAGTATTTGACGGATATGTTTATGATTTGTGCTGTATATTTAATCCAGTTATCATTTGTAAGGTGTTTTTCAAGTATTTGTGACAATAACACCAGTACAGAATTGTGAGACCTTAGTGGTACCTTATAACAAGCTCAGTTAAATAAACTATGGTAATTATTATGGATTTAGCCCTCCAAATACCGTAATCCTTACAACAGTGCCAGGGTTATTTTCTCTAGAGATGGTAACGGTCATCTTCTCTAGAGAAGATACTACGGAAAAGTAGTTCTGACGTATTTCATGGTGTTATAACAATTATTTCACAACCGTATCATGTGGGATGAAGGCAGGTATTATTACAGAAACAACATTTCTATGTAATGTATACATATAGATTATTACATGGCCAAGTCATTATCCCCTGCAATCTAGAGCCCGAGTAGATTTTGGAAAATTATTGCCCGAGGGCATTAGGCCCGAGGGCGATAATTCTTCAAAATCCACGAGGGCTCTAGACAAGGGGGATAATGAATGAGAACATATAATAATCTATTTATACCACATACTGAACGAGAAAAATTGCAATGAATCGATCTACCTTTTCTTTGCTCGCCCCGGCTTTTGTAACTACTTTTTATGTCAGAGGCCTGAGGTCGTGACCTTTCAAGAAACGCCGAGTTTTTCTTGTTAAAATGTTTTTACTTAAAACCAAATAAAAATGGAAATAAAATAGAACTAATGTGAAGCTGTAAAATATTAATTTTTATTTTAAGCAACTACTCTAGACTAGCTTACTACACATCTTGTCATGCTAAGCTTCTACCTTGAAAATATTGTCTGCTAAAGTAGATTACCACTGGTTACTGAGTTTAATGTTCAAGTCAAAGCATCCCAACCACACGTTACTCGTGTTCAAACTGGAGATCGATGATTTACAAGTGAATGAAAATGACAAATAAATTTTACTGAATTAAAGATGTTGTTTTTATTGAAATTTTGTGTCTTATTTTTCATAGCGTATAAATGTTGATACATTAATGCCGTTTGTTGAATATTCAATTGTTACGCATGCTCATTTAAGTATTCTATTTTCATGTTCGATGACGTCAGCCGCTGAGTTGTGCAGGGGTAGAGTCGATGGCTCGAAACTCTTGCGGAGCAGGTTTGAAACCGGCCACGGTTTCTCGCCAAAATGTTGTGGATAACTGAATAACTAAGTGGGTTATTTCACGGTGGTGTTGGCCATGTCAGGCTGATAATGTGGTATGAATATATAATACCTATACCTGTACATATGCCTATTCCTGTCTTCTAGCCTACGATGGCCCAGAGTCCTATGAACTACCCAACAACTCGGGAAATTCCACAACTAAAGTTCAGGTATTGCAAGTAACACCTGACTCCAGCAAAGATTTCTCTGACTCGGAAGACGAAGACATTCAAACCATCGAAACATCTCAGCCCATTGGTAAGTTCATTCGTTTGCTTTTCAAAAACCTCGCTTTCTCACTGTACATATTGTTGTCACTGTTCTAATCAGCTGCTTCCTTTTTTGTGACTCTAAATGTGTGCGTGCGTAATTGTGTCTGATTGTCACAGTAATGTTTGATTTCTCCAGGGAATGGTTATTGTAAAAATGTATTTAACTAGTTTTCGTGCTGCCTGAAAATCAATGCCTGTCATGACTAAGATTGCCTCTGGGGTGCACTAGTAGTTCTCAAGTTTGGTCTATAAACGCTTAAAAATCGCTAATCTACTAATTAAACACTCTGTGTAATTTCCAGGTACAAGATATACCGGATTCGTATACTTGTAGAAATAATTTCTCAATCAAAGTCATGGTGTTCGGCTGGGAATAGGCAGTGCGTTCTCTACTAATGGTCAGCTTGTGACATCCATGGTCATGGGCACTTACTTTGATGTATGCCTGGGTAATCTGTAGTCAGTACTGTCAGTCTGAAAAATAAAGTAATGGCCATTTTGGCAATTTTAGTGAAATAACTGATTGAAGGGCATCTTTACTAGGCTTGCGCTAGACTTTTAAAGGTATTAGCCAAAATGGCTAAAGAATCTGAAAACGTTTATCCATTTTCAAAAATTATTAGCCAAATACTTTCCCTTTTCCCAACCCCCGCAACTGATAAAATGGACCAAAGTTTTTTTCCTTGTTACGCACAGGTCCTTTTCATAATGTTCTAAAAGGTAACTAAAGACGTTTGCCTTCTAAGGAAAAAATAAATGATCAACATTCCAAGGTCATATAGCAACCTAATAAGTTGGAGGGGATGCCAGCCAACATGGGTTTTATTATGACCTGAAAAGTTTGGGCAGAAGTCCCCCCTATACCTGAGTTGCTACGTGGGTACGCTGGCCACATGGGCATTTAAATGATGTTGACCTTAAAAAAATTGGGCAGGGACTCCCCCCTATACTCGGGTTACGGGGAGGGGGGAACGCCGGCCACATGCGCATTTCATTTATGTTGGGCAGGGATTCCCCCTATCCCCGGGTTAGAGCGGGGGTATGCCGGCCACGTGAGCATTTTGATGAACAAGACATTTGCATCCAAAAATGTTGAACAACTTGTGGCTAGCAAGATGAAGCAGTAACATTGTGACAATCACGTTACCTTGCTTTCTTTCAGCCGCCGCCAAAATTCAAAGACGTCCCAGTCTCTTACTAACTTTTTGCACTTGCTACATTTCGCGATATTCTGACCATTACTGTTTTATATGGACTGTCACTGGTTGCTTAGTGAAATGCCGAGTTTTGCTACATTTCGCGATATTCTCACCAGTACTGTTTTATATGGACTGTCACTGTCGCTATCAATTTCCGCCAGAAAATGAATGGGTCTTCATCTCTGACAATCAAGACAAATGGACTGTCTGGTGATGTGAGACTCATTCTTCACCTTTGCAGAAACTGTTGTGTATGTGTATGTGCCATATCTGTGCAGGTTAATGCCAAAGCCGTTTAAAAAACTTGAAACATGTGAGCAGTAACTGTAGCATAACACGGAAGCTTTTGAAAGCTTTTAAGGTTTTTTATTTGAAGGTGGATTGTTTATCTCAGTGTGGACGTTAGCTCGAAGAGATGCTGCGTATTGAAAGACTCAAAAAGTTTGAGACTTCCAAATTAGAGTTTGCGCTCATAGCTGATCTTTTATTTCTCACTCTGGGCTGTTCTTTAATGTAAACGCATTGTCGTACTGGTTTGCTAAGGTCTTTGGGAACACATTCATAAAGTAATGCCTACTCAGACGTTAAGGATGTGTCTCCATAGAATTGCTGTGCCATCTGTTGTCATCAATCTCAGCGGTGCATCTACAATTTTACCGATGTGAGGTTTACTCACGTTGGTGGTGCCAACTCGTGGTGACGGTGTTTGTTTTTTTTGATTGTGTAGCCTAAGGGATAACCATCTGAATCCCCTGTAGGTCCATTGTCGCAGTGTACCAGACTGCCTGCTTGCCTTTGGTCATCTCCATGACTTAGAGTGACTCAACCATTTTGTTTGTTCGCAGACTTTAGCTAGGCTGGAATGCTTCACCTTTGTGTTGTGCCTTAACTTTGCAGCTTTGACCATGATTATTGTAAAACTATAAACTATGTGTGCTGGAATGCTAGCTGTACTCTGGTGTTCTTCACTTTCTGTGTTAGTATTTTGTTGTTGCAATTTTACGAATAATTTAAGCCCCGATGCACCTGTTTTCAGCTAAAAGCACACACTTTCAAATTCAGTTATTTAGACCATTTCCACTTTGAATTTGGTGTCAGTTTGCACCTTGCTCAGATTAAAAGTGACTTGTCTTGAGATGAAGCACTGAACTCAATACACTGAAATACCTGCGCCATTGTTTTAAGCACTGAAAACAACATGGCTGGTACTGCAACTGAGTTATTTATGCTTGGGGGCTTAAATGTTCATGTTGTGACTCATCTACTGACTCTTTTCCCTGACAGTGTCCTTACTGAAATAACGGTCACCCTCTTTCCTTTCCTAGCTATCTCCTTGTTCAATCCGGGTAAAATATCTTGCGTCTGAGAAGGACCACGCCACTGTGTTAGGCTCTCATTTAGTCTCAAGTCCTTGTTGTTTTAGGCGATATCGCCGACGCTCCGGCGAAACGTAGGCTCAACTGGATCACTAGTAGTAGTAATGATGGTAGCGATATCAGTGATTTGAGCCTGTCTGATACTTATAGTCAAGGTAATCAAACTCTTCTACACATATCGAGTCTCTTAGAACTACTACGCAAAGAAAGACGGGCTTAACGTAAAGGTTTGACGACATTCTTAGCTCTATATTTTGGCATAGAATAGTCAACCCCAGTTTCGAAGATGAGTATGGTAACAGTGGCCTTTAAGATTCACACCTCTTTACATAAATGAGAAGGAATCAATACATTCAGTTTGTCTGACGGCTGGCTCAGAAATTTCTTAATAAAAACTATACAAGTGCCGTTATACTTAGTACTGTTTTTTTTTAGTTTCCTAGACGCTCATAGAACGTACGATTGTTGAATTATTTTATATTATAATGGGAGAAAGTCCATTTTGAAGAGAACCAAATTAGTTTGGGAAACTGAAGTCTGTGTAGAGTTGCCCTGACTTTTAAGGCGTAAAAAGTCCAGGTGTTAAATCATCTACCGTAATCGTTCGGGTTAACGCCCATGCTCAGTTAACCGCCCATCCCTACTTTAGGTGGATTTTCGATTTAACCGCCCACTGCTCGGTTAACCGCCCCCCTGCTATTTTTGAAGATTTCCAATTAAGCGCCCGCCTCTCGGTTAAGCGCCCATCCCCTACTTTTGACGATTGGTGATTACCGCCCTGTGCTAATAGGAAACGCGAATCCCCGATCTTTTAGGTTAAGATCGATGATAACATTGAGTGCAACGACGGCCTCAGAGACCGCGGTTTAGCAATGTGAATTA